>KZ873777.1:1389-17668 GCA_003456935.1 Machilis hrabei
TTTTTCCCAACCATAGTCGAACAGAGCTCTGATGATGGCGTCAAAAAATATCAAAAACGAAATAAAAACAAATCGAATATTTTAAAAAAAAGCAAATAAAAAAATGTGTTGCGTTTTATTAAAAATATCATAAAATTTAGAAAAAAAAATCGAAAAAATTTCGAAAAAATGGGGGTCAGCGGGAGTGAGTTGGTGGTCCGTGGGGTGAGCGGTTGTCGGAGCCCCACTTTATACTCTACTGGCGTAAAACGTATATCATTTTGTGTTTCAAGAAACGACCCTGGTGAACCCGCCCACCCCACATCTACGTCGGACACCTCAATGCACTCACATTATCTTGTAATTTTCCAGACGCACCTGCGGGCGGATGGCTCACCCGCCCGTGCTTGCGGGTGTTGTTCACCCACTCACGTTGGACACTGCGTAAACGAAGTTGGGAGGTTTGCTGTATCGACGAAGTGCTCGTAGTAAGTCACCATGTATACTCCATATTGAAAAAGCTGAGAGTGTGGTGTAGTGGAAAAGTGTATTTTTGCCAACAAACATTAATATAAAAATGTATATTTTCAACTTCTATGCATTAATTATAATTTCCAATTATTTTTATTTTAGCCATGGATTTGTTCAAACTACTTCCTCTTTGTTCCTTTTGGATTGTTTAAATATCCTCCTCTTGAAAACGTCTGAAATAGTTACTTGATTACAATGTTTGAAGGAGTTTAACGAAACTATTTCATAATAGTGATACGCAAAAAAATGAAAAGGAATGAATTAACATTCGGTCTTCTCAGATGGAGTGCTTACATTAACTGTATCATCCGTTTAATAATGGGCTGGTTCCGAAAATAAAAAAAAAAATTGTACAGGTTAGAAAATGTTTATCAGTCTTACGATTAAGTAAATAGATTAATGCACTAAAAATTCAACAAAGCTTATTAAAAACACATGTTCATACTTGCAAATATGCATCATAGCATCTTCGAAAAGAACAAGGTTCATGGCTGCATTCAAGTCATTGTAGTTCTTTAGAGCTTCTTCAAGTAATTTTGAAAGCTGTGGCCATCCGCGAGTGATGGGCATATACTTGGGTTCACCTATTCCTTGCGCAAAATGGCAGTACAGGATTGGCTTTTCTAATACCAGTGACTCATCCATGTCCTAAAACAGAAAAAAAACAAGGTAAATAAAAGCATTTGCCTTAACGACGAAATGTAAATTTAGCTATTAACGTACAAAATTGTTTTGGAAATAATGTTACTCATGTTCCACAAAACTGTAAAATTGATATCTGCATAATGCTTCATTAAAATGCCAATACAAATAATCCGAAACGCAACATTATTCAGTGATATGGGCTCAAATTCGAAACGCATTATCTAGATGTTTTTGAACTGTACTGATACAGGTAGGTTGCGTTTCCTGAATTTGAACTTGGCTGTATAATAGGTTTTACATTTTACGTAGGAATAAACATCTGCACCAGACATTCATCAAATATAAAGTAATGTAAGTGAATTAAAAAANGCAAGCTACCCTTCTGTCTGAATATCTATATGTATAGTTTCACAATCAATGAATATTTAATGTTCATAAAAAATAACCTGACCGATCATAGAGCGGATATATATCATCAGGTGAATATAGCCCTGTTTTGCACTAGTCTTAATTTTACATTTGTGTGGTAATTGTTAGAGCATCTGACATCTAAAAACATATNTTCCGATGAATTATATATGATAGTTTCATTTTCTTCCAAGAAAAGTAGAGGTTAACACACATATAAGAGAAATTCGTAAATAATCGTGTCTTTAACTGGGTTTAGGGACGCTTTCGTTCACACTCCACAGATGGCGCTGCTGTCGATACATCGTAAACGTTTCACACAAAGTATCCATTGAATTCGTAAGCTTTGATGTTAGTTGAGGCTACCTGAGATGGTTATGCTGACCAANTCGTGCCAACCGAAAATCCCTACGACATTGCCAAGTTTCCGATGAGGATTTTTGCAAATTTCCCCATGTATATTGACATTAACTTTCAGATTGGTACCCTGAATTNAATTTCANTGTAATAATTTATTTTGTATTAATAAGACGAGTATTAACGGTATGTTCACCGTATTCGACTTCTCAGAGGAGCTAACAGAAAATGACAGTTGGACTGAGATGTGCATAGGCTTATTAGGCCTATGTACTTGAAATTGTTAAATGCCAACCTACAGTATACCAAATAACACCTTATTTGATAGAGGACATTATTCTGATTACAGTTATATGAGTTTTGTATTGGAATTCATTTTTGCAAAGCTCGTGTCAAGGATACAAAATTAGGAAAATACACATATTGAAAATGAGTAATTATATACGGTATCTATGGAATTAAATAACAGAAGAAAACCATAATCCACATAACTAGATGTAGTCAACCTTGAATGCGTCGGATGAACTGAAAAGTAGGCCTAATAGGCCTACAATAGAAAAACGTATAATACCAACATGTATCTACTGTACTGTGAAATTATAAAAGCACTTATTATGCGTACAACGGTAGTAATTTTCTGATACGGAATTCACGTGTTCCAAAGGGTAATGACAAATGACGGATCCAACCCTACGGTCACCATGCTATTTTAGCCACTTGCAATTATTGGACACAATACTTATTACCAAATGTTGATGGCATTTTACTTCAACTAAATATTATAATCATACATAGAATAATTATTGTTACTGAATGTTTTGTGTCAATTTATTTCAATTTGCTCAAAAAGCATGACGTATGTTGGTTAAACAGATCATTTTTAATTGCCACTGGAACACACGNTTTCCATATCAGAAAATTACTACCATATTATGTATAAGAAATTCCTTTTATAATATTATAGTGCANTAGATACAGGTTCATCCGATGCATTCAAAGTTGACTATCTCTTGTTATGTGGATTATGTTTTTCTTCTGCTATTTAATTCCATAGATACAGGAAATAATTACTCATTTTCAATATCAATATTTTCCTAATTTTGTATCCTTGACCCGCGCTTTGCAAAAATGAATTTCAACACAAAATTCGTATAACTGTATTAAGAATAGTGTTTTCTATCAAATAAGGTGTTATTTGGTATAGGTTGATATTTAAAAATTTCAAGTACATAGGCCTGGTAGGCCTATGCACATGACAGTCCAGTTGTCATTTTCTGTTAGCTCCTCCTTTCTTCTATTTACACCAATTTTTTTTAACTTGTTTCATTATCGTTTATGGTTTTTCAGATAATTCGTGGCGACCGTTATGTGGCATACTCTGTACATCCACAAGAAGTCCTCTTTTTCACGATATTTGAGCCTAAAATTTGCCAATTGAACATAATAATATGCACACATTATTAGAGCTGTATAGTTACTAACGTGTAAAGCTCTTGTATTTTTGTATAGTTGAAATTATAGTTTGGAATCTTAAAATAGAGTCTGCTAATGTGAAATTAACATTTATATACAGAATGTGNCTTTGTTCACAATAAAAATTAGAAATTGGTTTCACTCACACTAATATATTATTTTTCAAGTTAGTATTCTTATGGCTCTTTAGTCTGTAGTGTCGAGGCGAATGTGTTATACTTTGATGTTATATAATTGAAGCATTGTGTGAANTTACAGCGTAATGAATATCACAGTTGAAGGACATTTTATCGACACAACACACATGGAACTCATTTAAGTAACTGTCATTCACTCTGAACACCACAAAATATAGTCCAGTGGAGTATTTTTTACCAATTTTATTTTTAGTCAAGCGAAATATCATACTTTTATATGTGCCTGTTAAGTATAACAACATACAACGTTAATTATTCCTTTGTTTGCTTAATACAGTATTTGTATAACCCTTGTTGTGTTGCACTTTGAGGAACACTGAACAAGAATTGTGGATATTATCTAGGACATTTCATATTGGCTATATCACAAACATGAAAACATAACGGAGAAATTACTATAGAAATTAATGCACCCAAGACTTTCTCGTTACATTTATGTTTTTGTTTAATACAGTTCCATTTAGTTACAATCTTAGTTGTCAGTATTGTCTTTGAAGGATGTATAAATTAAGATAATGTCAGTGACTATTAGCTCTTGACATACCTCAAATCCCTTTTTAATGATTTCCATTTGCATTTTGAAGAAACTGTCACTGTCTTTATCATCAACAAGTTTGTCTCCGTAGACCCGCTGGACTTCGTGGATCCAAAGTCNAACGAGATCGAAGATGGAAGTCAAACACTCATTACTACTGAAAAGTAGTCCCTGCAAGAAAAAGTTTGTTTAGCAAATTCTTTAGAAAGAACAAAATTATTACAAAAGTCTGTTTGAAGAAAAAATATAAATTGAAAAATGATAATAATTTCAGCAAAAACATTTACTTACAAACGTTTCTAAACGTGTGCATCCCATTAATTAAATAATTAAAGTAGTAATGTTGAAATGAAACATAGAAAAACATATAAATAGCCTATGGATATAAACTTTCAACCTTATTATTACAAGTACAATTTTGCGCCACCTTCGGCGCCTTCTATTTTTGGCTATCGAGTAACAAAATGTCTGTTTTCAATATAGGCTATACTGTAGCTTTTTCAGATGACATTAACTTTCTTTTTAAAAAATTAAACACAACCTGTATTTGTATAATGAAAGTGGTTAAAATTAATTTGAAGTTTAATATATCAAAACACTTTATTAACTTGAAGTTTGTGGTGTGCATTTAAACAGAAAACAATGTANACACAAAACGAAATAAAAAAATCGACAATCGGCTTAACAACAACAAACATGGTGGAAAGAGCCAAGGCACGCTGAAAGACAGTTCTCTCCTACTTCGCTTTCATAAAAGCTCTCCAGTCCCTTGGACAACGCCTCACCTAATCTTTTGACCTTTTTTGAAGTCATATTAAACTCCCTACACCAACTTTTCCACAAGATTGCTCAGCTCAAAGCGTAACACGTTTTTGCAAAGCCGTTCAACATTATACCTCCATGCAATCTCTCTGCAACACTCCAAGCCACACTGCGAAACGCGTAACTAAGGACTCCATTCCTTGACAACCTTAGTAATCAAATATTTGTTAGGCTTAACAAACAAACCAACCAACAATGGAAAGTTAATAAAGAGTTTATGCCCGAGTCACAGAAAACATAACTGTTTCCCTCTTTCAAGGAAATTACACTCATTACAACACCAAAGAGACTTATACTAAATTTAAACTAAGAGAATATACAANATAAAATAGAACATTTAGTAAAATTAGATTAAACCGAAATCTCGTGTTACAAATCGGCTTAACAACAACATACATGGTGGAAAGTGAATAACATGGCCCTTGTAAAGAGCCGAGGCACGCTGAAAGACAGTGCACACGGAGAAATACAGTGCGCACGGTTTCCATAGCAACGAAAATCCAAAATGGCGGAAATTTTAAAATTGAAGTAGTGAATCAGATGTTTAGGGACAAAATAAACATTTTTTTTAATATTACTTTTTCCCGCACGTGACATACAAAGCTGACAACTTTTGTATTTCACATTTTTNTCTAGCTCTTCTGCATCATGGCTAGAATTAGCGTCAGTCAGTCAGTCACTCATTTACAATCAGCTATATATATTAAATAGTTTCATCAATAGGTGATGTTCAGGTTTTTTTAAAGCTGAAGAAGGNTTTACATATGCCTGAAACGTACATTAAGTAAATATACACGTAATTATAATATTTAGAAGCCAAGAAATATAATATATCAATAGGTAATTTAAATACAACTTACCTGAAATATATTGGAAAGTTCACGTAGGTTAAATAGGTAATGAAATTTAATTGCAGTTGGAAGAAAATTCGCTGCTACTTTATGATGAAGAGTTAAGGCTGCTGTTACAAGTTGTGGGCATATCTTCACCACCATCGGATTAAATGAATTATTCGGGTTGTTGATGTGTTGGTTGAGAATTGTGTGATAGATGCTATTCAATGCTTCAGTCCCTGGAAAGCTAATTATCAACGAGAAATAAAATAACATATTTACTACGCATTAAAACGACGTTAAAATATGAAGAGTGCTGTAAAAATGTCGAGATTCATGTATGGTCATATTCTTTGTTAATTATTTAGACAAATTTACTGCACCTCGTCACTATGATTCACATTAACTATATTGGCTTTGATTTAAACATGTATCCGGGTTGCTAAAAAAAGGGTCGAATAATCCCTTTATGTTCGTTTTCTCTGTTCATTTCTGTCTCGAAAATTTAGAGTTAAATGTTTGACCCCGTAGAGTTTTATTTTGTGAAGATACCCGAACATTTTCATGTTACGTTTTATTATGAAAAAATTGCCTAGCTCAAAATATTTAGCTTACCGAGTTCTAGGTCGGTGGTGGGGGGCTCAAATCTCGCATCAGGGATTTTTTTTTTGTGTGTGTGTGTGATTGTCCTTTCATCTTCATTAGTCACAAAAAGCGTTGTTCATTGTAGCGAATTTTTTCCTGGAATGCTAACTCCGCACCCCCCAAATATGTTTGGGGGTACTAACTTTTTCTCCTAACCCCATTTTTTTTTAATATTTCGGCTACCCTATTTTTGGTTTTGTAGTATAAGTACTATACGTTATAATTATATAAAATTTAGTTGCGTTTTACGTCCCACCGAAACCTGATGGGTCATTTTGGGAGAATGAACAAAATTGGAGATTGCCTTATATTTAGGATCGTTCTGCAGTTAATTTGATCTAGCGTTTAAATCACCACATTTATTCATAATCAGTTCAATTGTTTGGATTATATAGACACAAAATGTAGTTATAGATTGATCTGATTGAGCAACAGTGATGTAGTCTAAATTGTTATGATAAATGGCCCTTAAATTAAACATTCAAATATTGTCAGACTTGAGGAGGAAACCTTTTAGAAGCTNTTTATATAAAAATGTTACACTGATGATGACAAACCTTATGTGTTTTTTATTTGGTAAACATAACAGACTCTCAGACTGTCTCTATATTGTTTTTTTTATTATGATGATCTTCATTGTTGTTTAACGTCTTTTCGACAACTGATGGGCCATTTAACGATGAAGAACAATGCTAATTATGATTAATAATCAATGGGCAATCGATAATAGTCATGCATTACGATGGATTCGAACCCACAACCCCTAATCGTATGCTAGTCTCTAGATCAGACAGGTCTGCATCTACATCTACACCATAACCTGCAATCAACCGGTAAGGTACTTGGCAGGGGGTGCACGAGGCACCACAAGTTATTATTCACGTCCTAAACGGTTCCAATCTCGAATCGACCTCGGAAAGAATGACCAAAAATACGCATTAGATTTACAGCTGATTTCCCTTAACTTATCTTCCCGATCACGCCTACCAATATATGTTGCACGTTGTAAAACCTTGCTTACATTTAATTGCGACTGAGTGGAGTTTAGTTGCTCCAATCTCTTAATTTTGCTTTTTTCACGCTTCACATTAAGAGATTCCCAGCCCAAGTAACCTAACATCTCCGTTACGCTATCTGTCCTACCATAATGACCCAAAACAAATCTAGCCGCCTTACGCTGAACTGACTGAAGAAGGTTTTGCAATCCAACCTCATTATGTAAATTTAAAATTTAATTGAAACACATTATTCTGAAATTTATTGATGTGATGATATGAAGTATATAACGTCCTATCGACACCTGAAGGGTCATTTAAGGACGTTGAACAATGTGTATTGTGATTAATGAGGATGAATGGACATCGCAAATATCCATGCCTTACAACCTCTTGGGCCAGAGCGCAATGTGCTAACCACTAGACCAAACAGGTCGGCGAAATGTATTGAGGTTTGATTGATTGACACTAATATGTTGATACTGCTCTGTCCTAGGAGATAAATATTTTAAATGTATTTAATCTACTAAACCCGTAAAACGAATTAGCTGATATTTGGATTTTTTTTTACTTTACAACTGCCAAAATTTCTAAGGTTAAGGTTTGAACAATTAACTGTCTACTAAAGAAAAAAATTGCAAACTTGTAAACAATATTTTTTGTTATTCATTGCAGCGAACACATACCTAAAATTGTAAATACTTGTTGAAACGGCATTTATACTTTTAACGTCAATATTGTAAAGCTTTAAACAAACCTATATGAATGAACAGCATTGTGGAGGTATCCTTTTTCTCATGGAGTTAGTGTAAGAAACAAAGGGGATCGGGTACGGCTATAGTGACTGGGACACTTTCAACAGCACATTCCTTGTTAGTGTACCACTGTACCTAAGCTAATTGTTCTTTTTGCAACTGTGTTTATTACATTTTCTTTAGAATGATTACTTGACTATACTAACCAAATCAAGAAATGTGGTAGTTTCGTCTTGATGTAGGTGTTATCTTTATTTCACCTCCTAAGTTTCCCTGTACNTTTTCTATTTGTTATAATGTTTACTTGTCTTTTTATATGTTTTAGTAAAGTTAGTAATAAGTTCGGCCTACATTCCAATGCAGCTCTTACAGAAACACATATGTAATTTCACGTAACGATAATGAATTTTTTTGCGTACACTGACGTCTCATAGATCACATTGCACTGAACTGCGATTGTAATAAGCAGTAACAATGTAGGCATTTCTACACACATAAATGTCACGAAATGGGATTCAAACCCATTAACTCCCGATTTGGAGGCCACTGTGATGACCACCAGACCTGCAAGCTAAGCGATTAGAGAAAGTACATACAAAGAATATAATCAAATTACCTGACTGCAAATACGCAGAATTGTCTCTGAAGTCGGGGATTAATAGTAAAACTTCCTGCAGTTGGGTTCATGCAGGCCACGTACTGTGTGTTGTGAATGTCTTTAAGACTCAGCTTTGAGCGGTCGTACCAGTGCGAATAATCGATATGTTGTCGAATTAAGGTATGAGGCTGTACGGTTCCGTAATCATCAACCTAAAATTAAATCATTTAATTAGCAACTATTTATCACTAGTAGTGTTATGGATAGTTTTGCAGATATTGTCAAACCTTTACCCGTTTTTCTAGCTACACACATGTTAATGTTAACCGTTTTATATTATTTGAATTAATTTATANTGTTTAAGTTTATCAGTAAAATGTATATACTTAATGCTATTTTTAAACGATAAGGTGTCCTGAGTAAGATAATACTACCAATGTTTATTTTCGAAACAGTGCAAGAACAAATAATTTGTGCAGTCCTGAGATAAAACATATATACCTGTTCAGTAATGTAGAATATCGTTTTAACAAGAAAAGATATATAAATCCATTCAGCATTCCACTACGAATTTAGAATTTCTATGATAGTTAATTTTACAGGAAGAACCAAATGAGCATGAACAATCGTAACGAAAAAAATATTGCTTTGCAAATAAATTGACAGAATTCGACGACTGTTAAGTCAGGTTTACAGTTATGATAATTTAAATAAGTTTCACAATCAATCCTTACACTAGACACTGGTTTGGCATCAGATGTTTNAAACGAAATGAAATAAATGCTAGACGTCAGATTTGGAGATTGAAGTCTTAGTCTCGTATCCGACGAGGAGTCAACTCATTTCATTTTTAAATTCGTTTGCGTATGTGTTCAAACATTTTGATAACTTATTTCTGAATGGACATCACTGCACAAAAAATGAGCACTTATTAAGAAGTTAACTACTTGTCAGTCCTGTAGAAGAAGTAATATCTGAATTTATTTATAATCAATGTTAGTGACGTTTAAGATGGAGGAAATAGAATGGGTAATTTTTATAAACGAAGAAAAGTGTACTGAATCATAATATCACGTTACCTTTTTTATTCTAATTAGTTTTTGAATTTTTATACTTATTTAAACCAGTTTGTCTACAATAGACTCAAATCCATTACCTTCGTGGCCATCCTTTTAATACATGTTTCCAGAGACACACTCTAACAAAGGCCACTGAAAAATGTTTAGTATTTATACGCTTATGTTCATCAAACAGACTTACTTCATTATCAAACTGTATAACTATTTTACCTAACATTTTTGTTTCGTTGCATTTCTTTGTGGTGAACTAGTGGTCCTGATTTTAAGTACCGTAAACGTAACACTTAAGGCCATGGGTAATTTTGTTTTATTTTTACATAATATTTCATACCTCTGGCATGTTGAGATCATCAATGAAGTATATGAGAGTTTTGTTTCCTGGAGGTCCGTAATTACGTCCAGCCTTTTTCTCTAAAGGTTTCTCCATCACTCTCTGCAACATCTCTGAACACATATTTTACAATTAGTCACTGATGTACATAATACATATACTTATTGGTAACAATTGTTAACTTACCGGAAGTTGTGTAGAAGTTAAAAGATATGTTGGTTACTGCGTAATTGTCTGCTAATGCAGCTAGTTTCTCATTAACCATGACTGTTTTTCCACTTCCAGAAGCTCCTACTAGCATCACGGGATAACGTTTTTCCATTAGAAGGTCTAGAAAATATCTTATTCTAATTGTTTCTGCTGTATGAACCAAAGTACCCTGTAATGAAAATAACGTAAATTTGGCAAATATTATGGTTACTTACTGGTGGATTGTTGTCGTTGTAAATATTATTACCTGCAGGGGAACATCTGGGTCCAGCTCAAATTTAGGAACTTTATCAGTCCAAGGCGCAAATGCTTTTGTATCTTGGTCAATGTAGTAATCGAAAACTGATCCTTGTGCAGGAAATTTAACAGTTTTGAACTCATTTACCCACCATTTGGTAAATTCTACGCGATGATCCACGGGCTGAAATGTAACAGTAATTGTGTAATTAAATATAAAAGAAGTATATTTCAATACATTTTGTAATAAAACATGTTTTAACACACTTTATCANGATTGGTAAAAGTAAATGATCTTTGTTAAGGGGATTCCAGTAAAGGTATGCTGCTCTTAACCCCAAAACAGGAGTTATACAAGTGAAATGAAAACATATAGTGGCATATATACGCTTATGTAAGAAGCATTGTAAACTTACTGAATGTTTTAAAAGTGAACAACAACAAGTCGTGCTTATATCATGGCACCCAATTATANGATTCCTCAGCAAGGACATCACAGTCTCAATAAAATTTCTGCAATAAGCTCCAGTAACTTGCGCGTGTTTTATACAAATCGTAGTTTGAATTTTAAGAATAGCTCTTTAATGGAGGGAAATATCATGTAATACTAGTTGGTAATTCGTGGGGCAGGTAAAAGTACTAAATATAAAGACAAAGTATGATTATGATTAAAGCAAGCTTTTTGTGAACATAAAATTCCAGGTGTTTTGATCAGGTTAATAAATTAAATACGGTTATAATCATTTTAAAAAGAGTAAAACAATTTAGAGAAATAAGTTCTCTTCATTAAACGCATTGAAGTTAACATCAAAAGTATCATGCAATTTTAAGTACAACATTGTTGTAACTATAATTTTAAGCTTGCATCTTATAAAACTAATTTATTTCTCGAAACATTATTTTTTGTTAATATTACTGCATTTCATGTTTTTCTAATCATTCGCCACTAATATTGTATGTATATAGTTCAAGAATCAAGAACCATGACGAATATTGCGATAACTGGATGAACTTTCTGGTGATTGCTGTGGCCTCTCAAAGAAGTGTCATCGTCACCTACTTTTGAATTGACTGTAAGGGTGAAAGCCAAATTTACTTATGTTTAANTTGTATTAGTTTATGTTAGTCCGAATTTCAGTCCCCCTTTTCAAACATTACCTTTCATGTGAGACATCAGCAGAGCTTTATTACTAATTTTTCATTTACTTTTACTAATCAATCAACAATGGCACTTTGTAATTTTAATACATATTTTCACAAAAATAACAAATGGCCTGACNAACCCCATCCTGGAACGTAGTCCCTCCGAATGCCCAGACACAAGCAAACACAAAGAAGAGTTCGTATTGTTCCTTGGAGCTCTCTGGCGGAATGTTTTCATTCGTCAAGAGGCATTCAAGAAGTTGACAGAGCATAATGACGTGACTGATTTCTGCTACAGGCGTGATCTTCTTGAAACGAGTCCGAATCACTTCCAGACAGGATGGAACGTATTTGTCAAACAGAACTAGTAAAGTAGATTTTTCAGCATTAATAGGCCTTGAGTCAGTCCAGCTTGCAACATACCTAATGAAACAGCGATAATGAAGATGCATTACTTTATAATATCACATGCTAAATACATATTAAGATATAATCATAATAATAGTTTTATTATTTAGTTCCATGGTATGTGTTAAACATGGTCTGATGTATTCTGCCTGAATATTTAAATTAAACTGGACTTCATAATTAACAATTTACAAAATATGCTGTTGACCATGTTTCAGAGAAGTTATCTACGTACTTCTGACTTTCAGTATTAATGTTATTTAAATGGATGGCTCCTTCCGGTAAAGTTCTCTGTCAAATAATTCTTCAGTTTTCATATCACATTAATACAATATGGCATTTGTCTGATTACGATGACCGAGTGATACAAGGCACAGAAAGTAATCTGCCAGACACAGGTATTGGATTTAATTCCGGTGAGGTTAAGAATTTATCAATAAACTTGGAATTATCTTCATTTTATCATAAGAAGGTTTTTATAGGAGTCTTTTTGTAATTTTTGGCACTGAAATTTGATGTTTGCAAAAGGTTTAATCTGATATTATATTTGTGAAAGTAGATCCGTAAGTAACGTATCAAAATGTTAGAAAACAATTACTGGTTAAGTAGTCCACATATTTTTAGTAGACACATTTTTGTTTTATAATCACTACTTTTTGGTCCTAACTGCGATGGACATACTGTTGAGTGTTTGGAAGTATATAACTGAACTATAACCTCGGTGGTACAACATAAGGCGTAGTTAATGAATACAAACATTTATTAGTATTACTGTGCGAAGATCTTTCATGGAATTCACATGTTAACTATATTGAAGGAAAGGCGTCATGAAATTTGATATTGATTCAAAGGGCGTTAAAGAAAAGTTCTTTAAGAGCTAAGCAAATCGCGTACAATGCATTAGTATTACCAATACTACAATACTACAGTTGTTTTTGGGACACTCACGAAGTAGGTTTAATAAGNCCCATTGAAGTAAGGATTGTGTTGGGTCGTTACGATAGATTAGATAGCGTATCTGAAATGTTGGAACAACTAAATTGGGTTTCATTAGCTGAAAATCGCCAAGAAAATAGGATGAAAAGGTTCAAACAAATTATTGACAGCCAACTGTGAACACGTACTGCAAACGGCTACGTATATAGGTAGAATGATCATGTAAATAACATTAGGGAAGTTAGGTGTAGAACGGATGGGTATTTGTGGTCTTTTTTTTCCTCGGACAATTCGAGAATGGAATCGTTTATGAGTTGGTGCGTTGCACCCCCTGCCAAATACTTAAAACTGATTGTGGGGTAAGATGTAGATGTATCAGACAAAAGTTTGGCGATAGTTTTATCCAACGACAAAAATGTTAAGGAGGCAACACACATCCCTAATTCTGATGTGGTGAAAAGAACCATTTTAAGCAAACCGAAAACAAATATATATTTATTATACAGGTTAGATGAAAGACAAGGAAATCCTATAGTAAAAACCATGCATAGTAGAGTTGTCAAATATTTTAGTGTTTCTCATTTTGAAGTTCATAGATTGAAGACCTAAAAATTCAGTAGCACAACAACAGACATATCTAAACCAAGGCTCATTAAAATCATAAACTCTACAAATACGGCAATTAAATATAAAATATAAGCTTTTATATTGTGAAGTTTGTACGTAGGTGACACAGTATTTTTTTATTTATTTTAGTTAGTATTACCATTCTCTTAAATACGTCACGGAGGTGTTCAGTATTAATGATCATGTGATTAGCTTATCAATATTATGGGACCATACACCTCTCAATAACAGGCGTTTCACATAACTGAGGTAACATTCAGCCTTAATTGCGAAACCCCAGAAAACAAGATTGGATTATAAGAAACAACAACGAAAAATAGTTTAACTGGAACATTTGAAGCACATAACACTTAATTGAGATGTAGTTATTATTTTCTTAATTTAAAATTNTATCGTATTAATATTGAATTACTTCTGAATCACCTAACGTAAATATTACACTACGTATTTTAATTTTGTCCAGGTATCACTGATTTATTAATTCAAGCCAAGGTATTTGGTTTAGTCGCCAGTATACTGAACTCTACATGGGAAGTTTATGGGTCCAATTTCTTCTTAGTTGCGCATTCCTAGTGTTATTCGGTTGTAAAACAATGCATAACAATTTAAAGAAAAGAAAATTATACAAAAGGTTTGTTAGAATATATTTAATTATACATAGTTTTAAATTTATTTTTAAAATATTAACTTCGCTA
Source organism: Machilis hrabei (assembly GCA_003456935.1). Lineage (NCBI taxonomy): Eukaryota > Metazoa > Arthropoda > Insecta > Archaeognatha > Machilidae > Machilis > Machilis hrabei. Next base: position 15,829 of record KZ873777.1, read on the forward strand.
GCCAACTAAGTCACAAGATGTGTACACCAGGGAAAATGTTATAACAACACAAAAGTCGACAGTTTTACTTTACATCGAGTTAAATTCATCGTACTAACAATCTTAAAAATAAGAAGATATTAACTTACGGATTCCATCCCAAGTCTTGAGGGTTTATATACAAAATTCCAGCTCGAGAAACAGTTGCTGGTGTAGCAGTCCTGAGAGAAAATATTTCAAACAAAAGTCGCATTGATGGAGTAAGAGCGATACGTTCATTGCTTGCTAGAGTCAGTACCTGAAGTAAAATAAACAGTGTAATATTAAAAAATTAATTTCACGTACAATGACCAAGCAATCAGCGGTAACTCCTATACAACATTTGTCTTGCTTCTGTTACAATGGTATAAGAACATGATATTTTAGCTAATAAATACATTTATAATTTAGTTGAAAATTAAATGCACATTTATAATATAGTTGTACATTAAAAGTAATTCACTAAATATTGTAAATTGATCCTGTTAAAACAAAGCTATTAAGTAAATTCTGAAGCACTTAAAGCATGCTTTCGGTAACGTTACCATTCTAAAAATATGTATGGAGCGTCCATGCAAAATTAGTCATTCTACAATTGGTATTTTAGAGAAAAATCAACAATGTTTTATGTGTGAAACATCTATCTTTGAAACACATTTTTATTTACACTCTGTACCAGCACATCAAAAGTTTTCACGTAACCATAAAAGTAACCTGGAGTTTTATTATCAAGAAAAAAAGACCTTTATTGGTTCTGAACGTAAATCCAANATAATAACTATTATTGTACTCAAAACTTCAAAATATTATTCAGACCAAGAAATCAGTCGAGTTTATTTGAGACGTTCAACGTTGACTCTTGACGGGCGAGTATTGAAAGAAAGAAAACACGTTCAAAGTCAGTAAAGCTGGATAGTCTGGAGTATTAATGACAACTGCAACATAACGAGCAAGCAACTGTGAAACCTAATATCAGGCCTATCCTGTCATGCTGAAATGTTTGATCCCTCCTAAAGAGTTCTGGCGTTGATAATACTTTGATCGTTAGATGACATGTTGTTTTATACTAGACAGTCTTGTTCAAAAGCTCAAGTTCGTAAACCAATATTTGAGAATNATTTCTAGAATTAGATGCAGTTATTAAAAAAATTGTTTGTGTGTTTTCTTGGCACAAGCATGACAGCTCTATNATAATCAATTACTGAGGTCAATAGCTGAAGATGTTGAATTACAAATCCCCTTTTTGATGTTTTCATAGACACTCTTAAAGTGTTAGTAATTCTGTGAAACAAAGACTATAGGTATAGAGTTTGTTACTAATTACTGTGTAGTAGCGTCTTAGAAGATATTTTAATTCACGCGTTTGTTTTGAATAGTTTCGTGCCAACAGTTGTTATTTTTACACTTGATAGCGGAAATACTGTATTACTAAAAATTATTTTGTATTCTTCCGAGCTCTATTGAGTTTTTTAAACAGTGACTTCAGACGTAGAGTATTAATTTAACAAATACAGTATCTCATATCACTCGTGAAAGCCTCAATTACGTTAAATGCTTATTTACGACCATTGCAAAAACATCATATATTAATTTTAATAATGTATTGTCAAAATCCTAACACGAAAACTAAATATAACATTAATAGGGGAGACCGGGGCACAGTGGAACAAAATTTACACTTTATTTTTTGTAAGAGTCCCTAATTCACACAATACTTTGTAAATTAAATTTAAGATAGCCCAAAGTTTGAGGAATAAAAAAAAATGTTTGGTATGCTCTTAGTTGTAGTAAAGCTGTATTTAAAATAAAATATCATGCCTCT
>KZ873786.1:8368-18737 GCA_003456935.1 Machilis hrabei
GTGGCAACACTGTAAAAAGAACAATTTCTTTAGATTTGAAGAAGACATTTTGTTGATGCGAAGTGGCTCAGGGGTAATGCTTTTTGCCACTTATTCGTGTTCGTGTGCAGGTAGTACTGGGTTCGAATATCGAGCATATCAACTTTTTTTCAATCACTATGTAAGGCGTAATTGAACAGAGGACAGATTGAGAAAAGAAGCTAAGTTGAAAGATAAGATGACAAAAATATCAAATAATTGCAAAGTAAAAACATTTGAATAAAATTGATTCTTTCGCTCCCAAACTGATTTTGTTTACAAACACTCCTCAAATGGTAATGCAATTTTGTACATAATTATTACCCACTCAACTGTTTTACCATTTGAGGAGTGCTTGTAAACAAAATCAGTTTGGGAGCGAATGAATCAATTTTATTCAAATGTTTTTACATTGCAATTTTTGAATATTTTTGTCATCTTATCTTTCAACTTAGCTTCTTTTCTCAGTTTGTCCTCGGTTCAATTACACTTTAGATTTTGATTGAAAAAAATGGTGGTATGCTCGATATTCAAACTCAGTACTTCCTGCACACGAACACGAATAAGAGGCAAAAGCATTACCCCTGAGCCACTTCGCATCACCAAAATGTGTTCTTCAAATCTAAAGAAATCGTTCNTTTTACAGTGTTGCCATGTTTATCACATTTTGGAAAAAATAAGTTATCTCGGAAACGGAAAGATTAAAAATAGTAATGACTTTTGTATATCAGTTTGTAATGGTCCCTTGAACCTACCCTAGAAGTTTGTACAGAGAGTTTTGAAACATCCTGTATATTTTTTATGAAAAGTTGGTATAGCACATAAAATAATTATAAATAATTTAATTTTTGTTTGTTTTTTTTTGCTATGAAAAGTTGGTACCCTGAAAAGCCGCCACCGAGTTATCCTGCTTAGCCTTTTACTCGTACATGGCCTAGAACAGTAAGGTGGGGTATTATGTTACTTATATTTCCAGTACTATTTGGTACAGTACTGAAATTTTAATTGAAGCAAAACAATAGGCAATTTTTAATATGTAAATTGAGAGGTGTTGCTTCGGTATAATTTTAAGAGCTGATATTAAATGTCTGTAGGGGCATGCATGTTATAGATAGCTTTCCAGTCTTGTAAGATTACACTTAAAACATAAAAATATAAGTTGCAGAGCAACTAAGGGAGATACCAAAATCATTCTTCCATCATTAAAGAGTTTAAAGCAAAGCCTGGGACAGTATTAGTTTCACTATACTGAATTTGTCTTTTTTGTATCAATTAAAGTTAATAAAAGGATTGTGTGATAATACAATCGTGTAAAGGTTCGCTAAGAATTTGTTTTTAAAGTAGTTTAAGAAATTTCAGAATGAATGACTTTTCTTTTGCTGGTTTTATAATTCTATAGTGTTGAGAAAATGAAAATAGGGTTTGCAGATTATTTGTTTTAGTTCCTAGTTATTGGTTTGTAGAATTGAAAACCACATCTATAACTTAGCTATCACGTGAATAAACTTTGTTTTGACTAGTTTTCATGTCAATACCAACTGTTTTGAGGTGACAATGAAGATTTGAGAAAAGGATTTTGCAGAAATTGCTCATTATGTTTAGTCTTTTTCAAATAAAATATATTATTAGGAGGTATGTTATTTAATTCAGGATAACTGTCTGAAGGTTTATTACAGTTAGATATAGGGGCCTACTGTAGTGTACATACCCACAGAACGGCCTATTACAACTCTACTTTTTTTTCCCTTGAGTCTCCAAACTCTGGAACTCTCTACCGACAGCTGTCTTCCCTGATACATACACTCTTCAAACCTTCAAAACAAAGGTTCGTAAACACTTGCTTTCTTCCTAGCTCTGTTTACTTTTGGCACTCATGGTGCTTTTGCATTACTTCGCGAGTTGCTTATCATAAAAAAACCTGAAATACTGTAACTGTCTGAAGGTTTATTACAGTTAGATATAGGGGCCTACTGTAGTGTACATACCCACAGAACGGCCTATTACAACTCTACTTTTTTTTCCCTTGAGTCTCCAAACTCTGGAACTCTCTACCGACAGCTGTCTTCCCTGATACATACACTCTTCAAACCTTCAAAACAAAGGTTCGTAAACACTTGCTTTCTTCCTAGCTCTGTTTACTTTTGGCACTCATGGTGCTTTTGCATTACTTCGCGAGTTGCTTATCATAAAAAAANCTGAAATACTGTATGCATAACTCCTCTACAGAAATGTGGTAATGTTTTTAGGTTGGCACTATATGTACACCTTCCGTTTTTTGTAACATCAAAACTGCAGAATTCATATGATAGCTTGAGTGAGACAATTTTAAAGTAGCATTGCCACAGCAGCACCATCTGTTGATTGGGATTGGAAGTGTCCTAATAATAAATAAATGGCATGATTATCTGTGAATTTCTCTCTTAATTGTATGGTAACCTCTATTTTACTAGTAAAACATGAAACTAGTGCAGAACAGAGCTACATTCAACCGACGATATGTCCGATCATAGTGCGGCAAGGTGCACTTTTGATGAGCACACTGCATTCACCGATTGTGAAACTAAATATTGCTATTCAGACAAAGTTGTCGCTCGCATCTTTGAAATCCCTCAAACTATTATAAACTTATTAGTGAACCAAGAATCATTTTTATACCTTTTGTGGTTTATTTTCATTTTGTTTTCAAAGTTTTCTAACAATAAAGTAATAATGTCCTTAGGATGTAATGGACTTACCGTATGTGAAACAGTTTTGTATTCAGTTTTTTTTTTCTGTGTGCTATATATTATTTTAACTAATGTCTTGCTTGTTTTAGACATGGAAAAACAACGTTACTTCGTCACATTGCAGCACGTGCATTTAACTTCCCTGGAAGCATAGATGTTTTGTATTGTGAACAGGAAGTAGTTGCTGATGATACTCCAGCAGTAGAAGTGGTGCTTAAAGCAGACACAAAATGCACCGCTTTGTTGGACGAGTGCAAGAAGCTAGAGGAAGAACAAGAAAAGGGGAATATGAGTGTATCTGATAGATTAAAAGAGGCAAGTAATACAGTTTTAGAAGAGAAACATTCGCTGCTTATAGGAATGTTTTTTGGCTATCTAGAGTTACTTCTTAATTAAATGTACGTTGAAGTATAAAGGAATATTTTGTTTAGTGTGATTGAACCGTCTGACTGCTACGGAACATGTAAAAAAATAAAGAGTGTAGACAAGTTGACTTAAAAGAATAATAATAATTAAAACAAATAAAAAATATGACAGGTTGGCTTAAGGTGATAGTCCTACATGTTGAATTCTCATAAGGCGTGCAGAGGTATCGTTGGTAGTCTTATTAGCGACAACTCGGTGAGATATATACACAGAAATAACACCATTATTAAGTGGTGAGTTCCCGCAAGTACCTCTCTATAATTATATTTTTTTGAAATACGTTTTAGGTTCAAATTTTCAAAATTAAAATGCAAGAATATCCATGTTATTCTTATGTACAATTTACAGCCTGTGACAAGCGTATGTTAATCGTAAAAACTATCGCACGCACATCCATGAAATGTATNTCATTACATACATAAAGGTTTTAACTCACTCCCCTGTGTTTTATTTAATTTTGGCTTTAATGAATTTAGAGTAATTAATTTGTAAACGAATGTGTGCGACAAAAAATCTATTTCATTCCGTTCAAACGTAGTTTCAGCTTTGCTTCATAGATGGCACTGACGTAGCGGGACGCTTTGTCGCCGCCTGGGGCTTTCATGTAAGTCCCTCCCACCTCAACTATAGCAAATGAGACGAGAAAGCAAGAAGCATCTAAAAATCACCGTTAATGACTACACACAGCGTTACTCTGTCGCTATTTGGCGGTCAGAACACACGAACTGTTGCATCTAGACAGTTATTTGTTTAATACATGATTATGTAAGTAGTTTAGTTAATGAAGATAAAAAAAATATAAACTTAATGAAAATATACATTCCTTTTCATTATACGGACCTATAAAAGTAGTGTATAAAACGACTAGAGTCGTTTCACACCTTAGATGACAATATTGAGCTTATGGAAGACATTGTTGCCAAGTCTCAAACTCATTTCATGCAAATAGATTTATGAAACGATACAACATACAGACCTAAAAATTTATATTCGGGGGTTTTGGAGACAGAAAATTCAATGAAAATACTTAGAATTCGATCCGAGTTCATTTTCTGCCATTTTGGATAGTCTTCTATTTTGAATTTTGCAATTTTTTTTTACTTATGAAATTATACGACATCTTTATAATTCATGGGTTTAAATTTAATTTTAGTCATTTTGACGTTGAGAAATTGTGTGTTAATACAAAGGGATCTGTTAAAATACAAATTTTAGAAATATCAAATTAATTAAGTTTGGTATATGTTTTCGTTTATTTTTTTAAAAGTCACTCGACAAAAAAGATGCAGAATGAAAGTATCTTTAAGATGTATTCGTTTCCTGTTTGAACTATCAACTTTTATTCTTCAGAAATCTGGCAACATTGGCCATAAGAAAATGATTTACGAGTTACAAAAAAAAAAAAAAAAAAANAATCGCAGCAGTAAATNTGAAAGCTGAAATGTATTAATTCTCATTTCACATTAATTTGTATTAGGTACTCTTATAGAAATCTTTCAATTTTAGTTAAGTTTGTGTCCTATCATGACAGACATATTGTATTTCATCAAAAAACGAAACTTAAGCATTCCAGTGTTGTTATCAGAGAATATCTCTGTAAACCACGACTGAAACTACTTCACTCTGCAATCGACGGGTAAGGTGTCAGCAGAGTGAGGACGGAGAGGGTAGTTCGAAGCACTATGTTGCTTCGTAGAATGACCTTTGTAGTGTGACAAAAAATGTGCAGTAAAGCTAACGTTATGCCATGGTATACATTGATTTCTCTTGATCTGAATGTATATATAGGATATGTTCCTATCTGATTTTGTTTTTAAATTTTATGCTGCTTGTTTGCTAAATTCTTGTTCCTTTAATTTTAGTACTAAGTAACTCAATGCTAATAATGTTACACACAGAACTTAAGGATTGTATAGTGTTTAATTGTTTCGTCATGTCTACAAATTTTGTACACTTTTCTATTTTAGCTTGTTTTTCTCCNTTCCTTATCTCTATTTTATTTTCTCTCCTTTCGCATACTGCATTTGCTCGAAGGTCAGCTGGTAGTGTANACCTTTTACTATGTCTTTTCCTACCCAATGACGTGACGGGACGCTAATCCGAATGGTATTTCATTCANTAGCTTCTCGTCTGCCNTTCTGCCAGTCAAGTTCCTCGTCCTTCGCTTTCCTTTGCCCTCCCAAAACAACTGAGTAAATCNGCCGCGCCTAAACATAGCTCTTACAAATATAAGATCCANAGCTTCCTAATAAATCAAATACTAGCATTNACAGAAACCTGACTAGCTCCGAAGTTGAATCGCTCAATTCTTGACATACTTAATTACCATTTTATTAGATGGGCTTCGTAGAGGTGGTAAAGCTGTTTATGTTCATTCATCTATTAAAGTTTTATCTTTACCACAGCTTTGATGATAAGATTAGTCCAGAGCAGCTTTGGTTGGAAATCACGATAAAAAGTAAACGCATTGCTTTAGTAGTCATATATTCACTGCTACTTTTACCGTATACAACTTTTTCTAGTCTTGAAGACAGACTGCTTATTACAATATCGTATATGATGACGTTATTTGTTAAGGTGATTAAACGTTAATGTAATAAAACATGTTAGAGCAAAGTTTAAATATNTTGACACAATAATGACCACAACTTGCATGACGCAGGTTCTACATGATCTGAAATGTATCACTCTCGAAACATCCTCCTTAATAGACCTAGTATATGTAAATAAAATCCCATTAGTCACGAATTTATATCTGCTCCCAATTCAGATCACAACCTCATCTTCTTTACATATCAAACTCCAAAGAATGAACGTAAAGATAAGAGTTTCAGCACTGTTGCAGCCTAACTCGATGTAACGGTACGAACACGTAGAACGCTGGTAATCAGCGTGCTTGTTTGTAACTGATGACTTGACAAAAAATATTGACACACATGATTTTAAAACTGTAATGTTTGAGCCCTTCCATGGTGTTTTGGTTGATGAAAATGGAACACTTTCATATTTCATTTTGTCAGTAGCTATATCGTTTAGTTGCGGACAAAGTGAAACTGAGACGTTTATTCCGATGTGACTTTGGTAACAATGGCACAATTTGTCTAAATGAGGTGTCCTTCCACTAACAACCAAAATTTCAGATTCCTAGTTGTTAATCAACAAGCACATGAACATTCAGTTGGAATGAACAAGATTATTGCACCGATCATGCAAAATTCCAAACTTCGATTGTGCCTCCACACTCATCACTTTTAAATGAATTAATATTTAGCACATACGATCTTTTNGTGGTTTTCCTCTAAGCTAACTCTTCCTGCCTTCTTCACACGTCGTCATCCTTTTGCGTCACTTCTCTGCCAATCGGGGACAATTTTACATCTCCTGTCCTGTAGAGTCATTGCACTAAGCTCTTCCGCCTCGTACCAAGTGGAAAAATTAAAAGAATCGTATCGAATAATGTGTCATTGCACATTTGCAGTCATACAAATGTAGATACAATTACAAACAAAGCCAATTAACATAATCCTATTAACTTGCANATTTTAATAAAGAAAATATATTTCCCAGCGTAAATAAACCAGAGAAATCGGTTTAACCCCTTTTAAAGCTATCAGTTACATTATAAAAAAGTTACAGATTTGATAATTATGAAAACAAAAGACAGGTTATTTACAAGATTTGAAATATTATTCTCAAGACCCAACCTGACATCATTTGGGACAAGGGGAATTAAATATTTTAATTGGGGGAAGAGATATTTAANGTAGGGTTTAAGGCCAAGGAGGGAAACATTTATAATAATAAGAAATTTTAACGACTTGAATTTACATATTCAATAGAAAATTTAATCAACAAGTTTAATCAGAGAGTGCATTTTGTCAGATTTTGTGAATCACATTTGTAAAAAATATTAATTATTTTAAATGGTTAGTGTTTGTTCAATTTGAAATAGCAGTTGAAGGCCTCGACTGGTCGTCATGAAGTCATTTCCATTAATTACCTTTATTCTGGNATATTTCAGTAACAGAGTTGCCTAAAACTTTATGTAGACAGAATACCATCTGATAATGTTATTTACCAACTAATTTAAAAATGCCTAAAAGGATGAAAACACATGTCATNTACAGCATCATATTCCTACAACCAAATGTGGAGAAATGGTTTGTGTCACTTTACTATGGTAAATACAGTAGCTTCATTTGTTATTAGAACTAAATGATGTTTTTATGGTCATAAAAAAATAAAAACCTTACTGTTAAAATAATTTATTTAATATATTGCATACATTTAAATACATGTGGTTCAAAAATGTTTTACCTTTCATTGTTTTGACTGGCTGAAAGTGTTCAAAGTGCAGGATTAGTCATTCAAATTCCTAGGATAGAATACAAACTATTTGTAATTCTATTTTAAGTTGACGTAGAAACTAGAACGGATTATTATGGCTGATAAAAACTTAGGTTACCAAGTTCTAAGTCAAGTATTTTTAATTGAATTAGTAAAAAAATATAACCTGCAATGTAATTAGGCTAAAATAATAAAACATCTCCTTAATGCTAAGTATTTTATGTGCCTAAAAAGGGATGTAATGAAGAAATTGATGGATGCATATTAGTGGTGGGTCGAAGGTTCGTCTGTCGAACCGAACCCTTACGAAATCAAACTTTTTGGTTCATATATATATAGGGTTTGCGAACCCGGGTTCAAATTTTAAAATTTTACAAAGGAACTTTTTGTTAGTGGTGGGTCGAAGGTTCGAAAGTCAAACTTTTTGGTAAGTTCGGTTCGCGTTCGGTTCGGATGCAAAAAACCAGGGTTCGACCCACCCCTAGTGCGTATCCATAATAACAATAATCCATAAGTAGGGGTTTGAATTAATTTGCAGTAATTACTAAAAGTAAGAAAAAAAAAACTACTTTTGAGTCAAAAGTGTGAATTTTCAGTTCCCACTATTTTTACTCTTGAGTGGCTTCTACAATTAGAGGTTACATTAAAAGTCAGAACCACTGTGTAAGCAGGCTAGTGTGTAAAATACTGCCTTATTTTTGTGTATGAGTGATTTAGACCATCAACCTTTTGCATATTTTGCTGTCACTGTTGTCAAGTGCCTTCTATTTAGGCTATATGAAAAAAAAAAACATACTAGTATAGACTTAACTGCTATTGTACTGAACTGTAGGATACCTTTGAAAACTTGAAGATTGGCAACTGAACAAATATTTGAGTTTAATAATATTGAAACAGGATAATTGAATGCTCACAATTAATTGCATTTCCTATAGTTGTGTTTCTTTTTTTTTCTGAAAAGGGAGGGAATGTGACATTTGGGCTATCACTGCAACCGTTGTTTCCACTATTCCTCTGCAAGACATTCATAGGGTAAAAGTATAGCTGTCACATCCACCCTTATAAAATCTAAACCTCCACTTTACAATCTGTGCTGGTGTTCTGTGTATTCTCACAAATCCTTGAAAACATGCAACAGCTAACCATGTTTTTAAAGAAGAAATTTTAACGGCTGTTTACATCGAGTAGGTTGGTGGTGGTTGTAGGGGTTGAAGGTTTAATGGGATCCAGGGCATTAGGGGTAATGGATATGTGCACAGGTGATTATGAGTGCAGAATAGAAACACAGGAGTTTGGTGTAATATTTTTATCAAAAGCAAAGAACATGAGGTAAAATTATCAGTTTCTTTATTACACAGCAAAAAGAAAGAAAAATGAATTGTAACACTCTTCGTTGTTGTTACTGTTTCAGTAATGTTAATTTCTTGTTGATCATACTTAAGTTTTGTCTCTTTCAGGTATATGAGGAGCTAAAGATCATTGGGGCAGACTCTGCAGAACCAAGAGCAAGAAGAATTTTGGCTGGTCTGGGCTTCACGAGGGAAATGCAGGACCGTGCTACAAAGCATTTTTCAGGAGGTTGGAGGATGCGTGTCTCGCTTGCACGTGCCCTGTTTTTAGAGCCCACGTTGCTGTTGTTAGACGAACCGACAAATCATTTGGATCTCAATGCTGTTATTTGGCTTGATAAGTATGTTGACCCTTATAAATGATAGAATAATGTGTTAGTAGTTAGCAGTAATTCATTTTCTTTAGATCTTTTCATGTACTGAATGTGTACATTTCTGTTGTGGNTAGTGCCAACATTTGGTAGCTGTCATTGTTGTGCCACCCTTGGAAACGGGCCTCGTATTGCTTGATTCGGAGGTGGAAAGTTGCGATTTAGAATTTCGTGTTTTCATATGGTTCGGGTACATGGGTATTTGGGTACCCGATACCTGACCCGTTATTACCTGCTACTTTTTCAGTATCAGGGTAAATGGGTATCCAGGAGGTTTAATGGTGTAAGAGTCTCCCGTGTAATAATTGGCCAGCAGCTATGCGGAGAGTTCGAGAAAATTATTACACCTTAAAGACCAATACATTGCAGCTTAAGGTACCAGTAGCTATCGTGATTGACTAAGATACAAACTTTAATCATATAAAATCAACTTATTTGATTTACAAGTACAAGTAAATAAATAATTTTGGTTCTCGGGGTGGATTCTGTCAAACATAGAGAGTACACCAGCTGTAGATGCACACAAGTCAAAATAATTCTTTTAAATGTTCAGATTTGAAATGTCAACACAAAATAACAATAACATAAACTAGAACTTGAGTGTAAATGTTAGTGTACTGANATGGTCTGGATCCAGGGAGTGGCACAATGTGTTTGTATAACAAAAATTACAAATAAATTTAAATAAAACTTTCAACATGAGAAGTTGATTTCCACATCAGTATAGAATAATACAAACCTCATATGATGCACATAATGAAAGTAATTAACTAATTAAGCATCAATGACCAAATAGTGAACAATGATATGTTGAGCTATTTAACACTACTCACACTGTTCTGTTTGACAAGTTATCAATCAATATTATTATTCTTAAGATACAAATCACAATTTAAATAGTTAATGACATGTGTGATAAGTATGTGGTAATTAAATGAGTTATTGTGTTGTTTAAAATTACCAAATACTAATTACACAAAACAAAAGTTTACATATATAATGACAAGTTTGAAAAGTAAGTGCTAATTAGATGATGTATAGTGGTGATTAAAATTACCAAGAACAATGCATAGAAAATTAGGCAGTTCAAAAAGTACACAGCCAAACCAACTTCTGCTTATAAGTTCAAACA
>KZ873787.1:21911-32675 GCA_003456935.1 Machilis hrabei
TTCTAATTATTTTTAGAATTGAAAAAAACATGTGTTAATTTGCAATACATTCAATAATATAAAGGACTTTATTTTGACTGATTTTNTGGCCATACCAACTGTTGTTCAGAGTATGTATGGAAGACGTAAGGAGTCGAATATGGTAAAAATGCCCATGATGTATCATCTTACTGATATAAATTATATAATTTTAAAGTAATTTTATTTAGGGTAACAATACGAATGTTTATTTAGGTTAAATATACATACCGATATATTCACAAAGACTCCACGGAAACGTGACAGCGTCGTCCTGTTTTTCGGTTGAAACGCATTGCCAAGCTTCCATGGTATAACTCAGGTGACCTCANCGAACATCAAAAGAGCTGTTTTAAAGTGATAACTTGTATAGAGCGTTTACGATGTTGTATTGCCACAGCANTGCCACTTGTTGTCTTGGGGTTGAGAGCGTAAAAAAATTGCCATTGCGGTTATCTATGAATTTGTTTCTTAAATTTTCGATAGCTCCTGATTTTCTTCGTAGAATATGCAAGTAGCGTATTAAATTTATCAGCAAATATAATTTTTGAGGCCAAATGCTCACAAAGATATCCCTCAGATTTAAAATTAATGTTGGAGAGGTATAGCGTCGTCATAAGACTAATGCAAAACAAGGCTATATTCAACTTCCGATAAGTTCGCTATTAGTGCTTTTAAGTGCATTTTTATGATCTCAATGTATTCGGTGATGCTGAAACTATGAGTATAGATATTCAGATAAGTTAGCCACTCGTATTTTCGAAATTGTTCATCTACTTTAAGTTATTAAATTTATGAGGGAAATTACATATTATATGATGGTCGATTATTCGTCTGACAATGTTCGTGTTTAAAGTATGAGCTGAAACTTAAACAGTTCAAAATATTTACTACAGTTGGGAGGGATATAAAATAAATATATTGAACATTAACTTCTGTTAATTGGTAATGATGATGACGATGATGATGTATGGGTATACGGCGCACAGCACGCATGGGCTATTGGTAATGAAATAAAAGGTAATANATGCAAAGTCACATTACCCAGTGTAGCGTTACAGCTAGTTTAATTCAAAGGGTCCGTTGGGTCTTACTGACAGATTTCGTAGGAGAACTGCTCTGATATAATAATAATTATTGTTTACTTAATTATAAATTTTCCATTGCCATTTAATAAATAATGTAGTTGTTACCACTTCACATGAAAACCACCAGTTATAATATGTATCATTGGAAATAAATGTTATTACAAATACGAGACTTACTTTTAGTTGCTGCAGATTCTCGTGTTCCAAGTACTGATGCCAGTCGAGGACGTTCTTCGTCCAATATAACTTCCGCTGCTTCTTCGTATAAAGTAAATAAGGTCACTATACACTTAATATAAGCCTTGCCGTCGTGAAATGTGGTAGCGTCCGTTTCAAACTCCAGTCCCACTGTGGTCGTCACCTCTTTTGTTTCTTCGTATGAGACCAATGAGTAGTTTCGAATAAAATTTGTCTTAACCTGAAAGAATGAAAAAAAATGTTGATACAATGTTAACTCTCTGACAAAAATGTTGTGTAATTTACATTCGTGCATGTGGTATCTGCATTCTCAGAATCATAATTACCAGTAGTTTGAGATGTTGTTTTATACATTTAGTCTGTGAGTCGTGGACGTGCAACTACTAATTAAGTGAATTTAGAGTTTCTNTAGTGTAGTCGATGTTATGGTGAAACATTGTACGGTAAAATGTGTACACATTTTCTAATGATGCTCGATTGAAATTATTCAAATTATGTACTTTCACTTTGTGTTGAACTACAACTTCCATTTAATTGTATTTTCACATATGTAATGGTTTACATAATATTTAACTTTTATTGAAGCCAGTACTCCACCCAAAGAATTTATGCAGTTATGTTTTGCTACTGCTATACCACTTCTGCTAAGTGTGGGAGTATCATGTTATAGCTTCATTTTGAAAGCCAAAAAATAAATAATAATACTTTTTTGTCACGTTTTAATTTACGTGGTTTGAATATTTAAGTTTCTCAAAATCATTACTATTGCAAATTCAGTGAAAATTTAAAACGGTTGACATTATGTTTTTCAGCAGATAAAGTGGGGTTCATTCACATGAAGCTTGTTTAAAACAAGAAGGCCATGTGATGTTTAAAATAGATCTTAAAGTCAACATCTTAAATATAATAAAAACTGACGTGTGACGTGTTAAAAAAGAGTTCAAATCTTAAACTAAACTTGATCATTATCAGTAGTATTTTTTAAGTTCTAATTAGCACAACAGATGGGCAGACAGGATGATAAATATATATTTATCCATTAAATCCATCGTGGCAGATTCGGCAATTTTAACTTAAAATTTGTTTTTATATGTATTTTTTCAACTCTTCCTTGACATTGTACCAACATCAGTGAATTTAACACGTAATTTGAAAGGAACAGTGAGTGCTTACTGTACAATTTAATTGAAAATACTAGTTTGATTTTGAGGGAAAAAAATGTAATATATTTTTCTTGAAATTAGATCTCAAACCATCTTCAATCCATACTTGTTCAAGTGAGATTTAAACTACTACAACCGTTAAGAAGGCATGTGTGTGGGAAAGGATGCAACTGAGTCATTGCAAATGCGTATGCCTCAGTATAGAAGAGTACGCTTCCGTACAACTGAATGCAAACTTAAGTGTGGTGTCACATTTAGCTGTCGTCCACATGTTCTTCAGATTTATAAGAAACATTACTACTCCATTACGTTTTCAGCTTTAATACATGAGGAACGCATGAATAAATTCATGAAACTTGTTTAATTGCATTTGTTACGCTTTCACTGAGTGAATTAACGATCTAACGTCAGCACTTCTGGGGACATCCTTGGGCCACTTTCCTAATTCAGTGTTTGTTCCGTTGCCACTATGTTCTGTAGATTTTGAGAAATGGAAAGCTGTGTTTNAGGATGAAAATGGATGTGGTCATTTATGGACGCTGTTAATGCCTGTTGGCAACACTCAATACTCTTGCGTTAAGTGGGTTGCATCATTTTTATGAAGAAACGAACTGAAATATAACAACCCTTTCAGGCCCAGTGTCCTTTGGAATGGACATACATTTGTAATCTGGAGTGTACGCACAAAACATTTATTTCAGCCTTTCAACCACTTTGTCCAAATCAATGGACATCAAGTCTTTGCTTCTGCAAGGTTGTGACATCTATCGAGAGACACATTAATTACTATGAACATAATCATGGAATCGTGTTCAAGAAAAAGTGAAAAAGGCCTCTAGTTTACATACTTATTTTATTTTTTAGGCTGCAACGACTGTCTTATCGATTGTTTTCTTAAAAACCAAACTGGTAATAGATCATTTGAAGCCCCAGTTAGGNCATCAAAAGGCGTTTATTTCTATATAAAATTTAGTCTAAAAAATAATGTCCACCAGAATGGACATATTGTATTTTGAAAAATATAATTTAAAAAATCCCCAATTCTTTTTGTGATTCATTTGTGCCCCTTAGTAATATTAAGTAAAACATATTTTTTTTGGTCGTCTAAGTTAATTCGGGCCTGAAAGGGTTAAGTTTTAATCAGAAATGGTTCCTTTGTTAAACCCAGGAGTACTGTAACTATCNCTGATTACAGAAGGTTTAAATAAGTAATACATGTAACTATTTCGTTTTATCAGTGTATTGCATCATTTTGGCATTAACGTAAAATTGTAATTTCCGGGATAGTATACTTCATAATGCTTTATTAAAATGTTGTGTTCATGTCATATCTGTACTGTAAATACTTTCAAAATAATTTGTTTAAGTGAATGATTTTTAATAAATTAATAAAAAAGATGTATTTACTTTACGCTAAAAATAAGTGCAAACGGCTTCTTGAAACATTTTAATTAGGTAACATTGGTCTGGAGGTCTACTTAACTGACTCCAAGAGTTTACGCTGTGAGTTAAAATACAATATTTGTTGAGAAAATTAAGAACATTTTGAGAAAAAAGTGTAGTAAAGCGTAAAAGGTGACTTCATTTTGAAGTAAATTTCTCTAAAATTATTTTCAGCAGCTGAAATATGTGAAATTTCTATGTTTGGTAAACAAAAAAAACAAGTTGTTCATATTATAAACTGGTTAAGCAAGTCACTTTCCTATTGAAAAATATGCTATATGACGAAATTACAACCGTATACAACGNTACTCTTCGTCAAGTATGTGTGGTCTAGCTTGAAATAGGCTAATTTTTTATGAGTTACATCAAATAACTTTTATTTAAAAATAACATAAATACAAAAAGTAAAAATGCCTAGATTCTTTCAGGTTGGTTTTCAATTTTGTGAAACGTAAACTCGTTCATTAACTTTTATAACAATACACTCGATAATGAATAATATTGAATAATAATATTTTTATCACTCTTTGTTTCTAAGTAAAATATTCTGAAATATATACTCGTCAAAAATGGTTGGATGATTTCGGGAATGAACCACTGTGAAACATAAACAGTGCCATTTATAAGAAGTAAATAAATCTAAGCGTATTACGTATTTCTCATTCACACAATGTAATTCGAAAATGGTACAAAGTGTCTAAATATTTCACAGATTAAACAAGTAATCCATGATTTTTTGTCATGTCCTCTTAATAAAAACAACCAACATATTAAAATGAATAAAAGGAAATCTTTTAAATGTTTGTAGTCTATTTCTATTTTGTATTTTTAGAATATTAAAAAAATTTAAAAATACCTAGAAGATCAAAACTTTCTCTAGTCAAAATAAAGACTCGTTTATGTAAAATAAAATGTTATACCTAATGAGTAGCATCTTTTTTCATAATGTGCTATGAACATTGCAGTAATAGTAGAACCATTTCAAACAGATATTAATTTTCAGACCACAGGAGTTTAATATTAATTATATTTATGAAATAAAGATACAATACCTAAATATCTAATCGTGAAACTATTAAAAGTACTCATGCTTTAAAATGTAATTGTTATTAGGCTGTTAAAACATATTTGACATTGAATGCTTACTACACTAATAACTGTTACTCAGACAATTGACATGTATTTAGGTATTATAACAAATATTTGGACACCTTAGTTGAAATTTGAGTCATTTTACGTCAATTTTNTAATAATATACCGAACATTATCACACCAAATAAGACATCCATATATTGAACTGAAAGTTCAACAATAAAATACCTTAACACGCAATCGAAATCTGGGATTTGTGTTACATAAAAATACACAATACAATAATAAATAAAATTTTGCAATTCCATATCGTTTATTAGAGTAAACAAGGTATCGTTCATGTGAAGTAAATTAAATGATGAACGATAACTAGCATTNNATTCAGGAATCGAAGCTGATACGCAGACATTGAAAATACAAATATATAACCAAATATTAAACGTCAACATTAAACTTTTAAAACACAAATTGACTATTCTTGATTCAAATCGATCAGTTGAACTTCACACGACTCTTAAAAATCACAGTTAATTATTGAATTCCAAATTCTAAACAACGAAATTCCAAGTCAAACATTTGGAGCTCAAATTCAGTATTAGAATTTTGGTCTTTCAACTATACAATAAAATGAAATATTAAAATATAATTGATTGACTGATATTGTTAGGAAACAAAAGCTTCATAATACTTTTTTATTTTAAGACACAAGTTATGTTTCGGTATAGGAAATCTAAACCTAACCCATACTTTTGAATTTACAAATAAATTTAGATTTCAGAATCAAAGATTAGAATAGTCAGTATAACTTTTTTATTTTGACTGATCTACGAATCACTTTATCAAAGTCTTCCAAGGTATATATTTCCCTCTCCTACATCTGCCTCTATATTTTAATTGTTTTCACACTTTCCTCAATTTCATATGCTATATTAGACCAAATTTCTATTTTTTTTTTTGTTTAGCTTTATTGCACCAGGAACCACCTGCAGGCATTACATCTGGTGCGCTATCGACTAACGATTATGGCCACTTTTTGTTCGGACAGTGAGTGCACACACTTAGGACAACACAAGTGAGTGCTCAGACTTAGGCCAAAACAAGTGCACACTTAGGACAGCACAAACATCCATGTCTTACGCGGGATTCGAACCCACGACCTTTGGGACAGGAGTCAGGCACACTACCTACTCCCCCAAGCTGGTCGACAAATTTCTATATTTGTCCCCTCACACCCTTACCTAAGTTTTTATCTATCTCTTAATCTATTTTAATAGTTTTTCATGTATTGGAAAATATGTAACTAATTCTACTTGCTCAAATATTGGTACTTTTTATTGAATTTATAATGTTTGTCGTTCGTATTTTCTTGAAAATTGCCAAAACGGCACGTTCAATAACAGACGCAGTGTATTTATCAATGTTATTTTAACCAGAAACTTTTATACCTTTTACAAAAATTAATCTAACAAAAAAGAATAATTTGTAGTGGTTTCACTCTCATGTTAGTGATTGCGTATTCATTATAATGAGCTATGTGAACACTGCTGAAAAGTGATATTTTGGGGNTCAGTTTAGCGTGAAATACCATAGCGTTACCATCATCAAATTTTAACAGCACGTTCACTATACAGGTCAAGCAAGTTGGTGCGTTTAAAATTCACCAGAAAAATAAATATCTAGTATAAGAAAGTAGATGTTCTGGGTACGCAAATCCACAACCTGAAAAATTAAACCTTATTCCTAAGCAACTGCGTACGGTGTATTTATTATTCTAATAAAGGGTGTTAAAAGTTTAAATTTTGGGGGGATATTCTATTTTTTATCCTTTTACAAATACTTTATTTTTATTCACAAGTAGTGTATGTATAATTTTTGTTTATATTTTATTTTCATGCACTTGCATGAGCTGAACTTACTTATTCACCGTAAACCCTAGTTTAACCGCTCACCCAGGTTGTTGTTCATCGATTGGTTTGAAATCGCCCATTAAGTTATGGGACACATCACCACCANTTTCCTGAAATAGTGCCGTAATACTGCGCTGCAAACAAATTGTTTGCAAACTCGACTCGCAGTTGTGGAGGTACGGTCGGTGAATACAAAATGCTGATGATAGAGCTTTTGACAATTTAATTCCAATTGATTTTGAAAGAGATCCTGATGCATTGTGAGTTCGATACCGGGCTGTGGTATTTATTGGAATTATTAAATGATTGATGGTAGACTGCAATGAGAAGGGAAAATAGATAATGGTCGATTCATTTTTAACGAAATGGATTTGATGTCTTGAAAGAGGAATAGCATAATTGGGAAAATATTTCATTTTAAGGAATATCAATACACACATAAATNATATTTACCAGCTATATATGTGTTTACCCAACAGGACTCCTATCACTTTTGTTAATGATAGCATGGTTAAAAAGTGTAAAGTGTGTTTGCTTCTTAAATACGATTCCTATATGATATAAAAGGAATGACGAGACCAAGTATTTTCAATTCTTAAAGTAGAATCGAACTGAAATATTTGTTATTGTTTATTATTTTAACCATTAGTTAAGCATTGCTGATTAGTGTGTTTACNTGTATATTATATCACTTTATGTTATTTATCTTTATACTTAAAAGTGACAACATACTGGTAAAACGACAAAGAATGTATCCGACAAAAAAGTTAAAATTAATTAGTAACATAACTCAGTTGTAAAAATAAAGAAATGTTTTTCAAAAAATATATTTTTTATATACCGTATCAAACACTTACTGGTTTATGGTAACCTGGCACTATAACGAGAAAGTGTTCAACTAGTGATATATTTCCACCATTAATATGAAGCAGCACAAAGAACATACACAAATTGATTTTGTGACCGATAACCAAGACAAAATGTCTTACTTGTTACCGTCTAGGCACATGCACTTAGTATGTGTCAGCACTTACTGACAGCAATTTGTTTCTCCCTGATGTTAAATACCTCGGCAACTACAACTTACTAATAACGTGGTTCCTCATTGATTTACAAGGCAATTATTTGTTTAAATACAAGTTCGTTTTAGTACTAGACAAGTACGANCATGTAAGTTAGAAAATAGTGAATTGTCTGTCTTCAATTATAACTTGATATTGTTTGTACCACTATTAATTAATCACNTAAGAAAATATGCTACCAAGAACAAAATAAACAATCACAACAACATGAATACATCAACATTGTTTTGTTGTATAGCACTTTCTGTTTTTCGATCTTAAAATTTGTTGACACAAAGTGATACTTTCAATTTGTTTTAATTATTACTTAATTTTCATAGCTTTTGATATTGTTACGCAATACTGTTCTATATTTGAAAGTGTGATTTAAGTGATTGTTAAAAATGTGTCAACGTATGTACTTTTGTGTATGAATCATTTTGATTTTGTATGACTACCGCATTGACGATTGATAATTCAGATAACATCTGTTTAGGGCCACTGTTTAGTATTTAGCTGAAGAACACACTATANTTTAAGGAAGATTTTTCTATACATTGATCGAATACTTTGAAGTTCAACTACAATCAGATTAAAATAACTTTAGTATTGACAGTTCAGTGAAGTCATTAGCTAATCAGACTGTTTACTAAAACTTTACATTTTACGAAATTATAATACAAACAGCTTTACAAGAGCACGCTTTCACTCGACTGTCACAAAACAATTATCGAAAAACGCGCTCGCTTACAAACACAGTGGCAACATCGCACGGCCNATNACGTNCCTACTTTNTTCTGATTGGCCAAGCGAGCGGTCACCATGGAAATAGTAAACACCTCGAAGCGCTTTCACTGAGCTGTCAATACTAAAGTTAGTTTAATCCGACTGTAGTAGCAAATATTATCTTCCAAACAGATTATTAAATACACNCGCTAGGGTTCATAACATTACATTCTTGAGTAATTGCGATGATACACTATTGTGTANATGTTTCTCTATTTTATATGTAAAATTTCGGCTGTAATTGAAATAGTGCTATGTGATATACAAAACTCTATTTTCTCGTTATAATAAATGATATAGTTTTTTTGAATAGCGATATTANACTAGTTTTGAGTCTCACTGTACCTATTTTCCACTTTGTGTTTTAGTGGATAACCCAATGCNCTGCCAGCTACAAGTGCAATGCTAGTCAAACACTGTAGTTGTAAGTAACAAATTTGCATTAAAAATGTATCCTATTAAAAATTAGTACGGACAGTTTGGGATGAATGGTGTTCACAAGTACAATTAGTGACGAAGCTGAAAAACTCGTTTTTCAATTTAATTTGATATTCATTAAATAACTCTGTTAAAGGACGATCCATTCAAAGTTTGCGATTCTATAATAACATCCATCTCTTTTTTCAATTAACTTCATTTATTTCGTTCATTAGATATGAAATGCACCTCTCATTTTAATTAATATGGTTCTTGGCTCCCTATGTTAATTAATAAAAACAAGTCCCAGCAATATTTTAATTTAAGGATTCCATTAGCAAAAAGCGCTTTCTAATGAAATTAATACAGTACGTTTAATGATCTTTTACGTATTTAACGTTAGGCAGACTTTTGTAACTTATATCCTGTTGTCAGATATTCAATGTTGGTATTGAGCTTTCGGTCATTGGTTTCGTAAGTGTTAACGAGGTGACATTTTTGCTATATTTGCACTAACGGTAGCATCATACTCCCAATTATTACACTCTCAACAGAGCCACACATCATTACTCTTAAGAGGTTTGAATGGTAAAACATACTAATTAGAAAATAAAGCACAAATCAGTTTTGTTTTTCGATCTGTTTACTATAATTCTGAAAGCACTAGCCTTAATGTCAATACTGAAAATACATTATATTATTTAGCATTTCTTGGTTAATTATTGGAGAAACCGGGTTGCAAAATTATTAATACAAAATGAAATCACGGATAGAACTAAGCGTAGGGAGCAATTTTTACCAATGCACCCATGTCCGGAACCGACTCGTTAACGCTCAATGAGTACTGAAAGTGCGCATAAATTTGGCAACGTCGCCCACTCAATCGCGGCACCCAGTGTGCTCTTGTGGATTTCAACTTTGTGCTTACAACGAGAGTAGAGTTGTTTGCTCTGCCATCGTAGCTCAGTGCCTGCGGTTTGAGGTGATGACCAACGGTCTTCTTTGACCTGTGCCGGACTCGAACACCTGTCAAAGAATGACGTTAGTCATCACCTCAAACCGCAGGCACTGAAATACGACTCTCGTTGTAAGCACACAGTTGAAAACCACAAGAGCACACTGAGTGCCGCGAGTGAGTGGGCGACGTTGCCAAATTTATGCGCACTTTCAGTACTCATAGGGCGTTAACGAGTCGGTTCCGGTCATGGGTTCATTGGTAAAAATTGCTCCCTCACTTAGTTCTATCCGTGATTTCATTTGGTATCAATAATTTTGCATCATCCTGTATATTCCACAAACATTTAATTCTTTCGTGATTATTTTTTAAGTTAAAATAGAACTGTAATTGTTTAAAATTATTTAATAAGTAAAAGAAAAACATTTTAACTGTTTGAAATTATAGTTCTTGCTGTACTGGTACCGTACACCTACATATTTCTAATTTCGGGAATACCTGAGCGATATGGAATACAACATAATAGTTCCATGAAAACATGAAGAAAGCTTTATAGACACCGTTATCAAGTAAATAAACTACATTCGTTTAAGAGGGAAGTTAATGATTTTAATAGCTAAAATTTACAATAATATG
>KZ873788.1:5728-17012 GCA_003456935.1 Machilis hrabei
AAGCATCATTACGACGCGGATGGGGTCTCCATTAGACCTGAGATGTCATAACAGTGGGACCATAATCCAATAGCAATAGCAATTATTGCCTAGCTCATTGCTGACAATATTACTTCGTACATTGCCTTCTGAGTACCAAGCAATATCATATTTCACAGAGCAATATTCTAAGCTGTATGCTGAGTAATGGACTTGTGGTTTCCTCAGAAAGCAGAGTTTTGGCTAGATTTTGTTGTTTTTTAAATTAGTTCCAACAATTGTATCAACAGTCGAACATCAGATCGTATTACGAAAGCAGACACAATGAGAATGAGAACCGAGTTGACTCTATATGTTTGGTAATTGCAAATTTCTATACCAGTCTTGCTAGCGCCAATTTAGTATTTGTGGTTATAAATGGAACTACGTGGTGACATGCGCTAACTATTTACACGTGCATGTGTGTGTATATATGTGTATATATATATAGAGAGAGATTTGAATACTTACATAAACAAGTATTATTAATTAATGTAATTTGTCAATGTTTAACAAATGTTACTTCACAAGTCACAGTACTGAAAATATAGGGTTATTTTCGATTATGAAGTGAGCTTTAATTAAATAAAAACATTACTAACGGTAGGCCTTGACTGCACCATTTGCTAGTACCGGTACCTACAATTTTGTGATTAAACAATGATTGAAGATATGAAAATAATCAAGTATTTGTAGAAAGGACCTAATAAATCTTTTTTAAATAGGGGCCTACTAAAACGTTTGAAACTTCGCAGTATTAAGCGGCAAACAGAAAAGTATACTTTGAACTGTGCCGTCTCTTTTCTCGTACTTTCAATCCCGCAAAACTAGCTCTTTGTTTGAGAACTTACCACAATAATTGCAAACCCTGCTCCCCCCTCCATTGCCCCCCCCCAAATATGTATATGGTGTTATGAGACATGATATATTACTGGTTTCAATTATTAGAATGATGAATCACCAGAATATTCATAAAATGGCAAGATAACAACACCTAAACTACCGTCATAGTGATACTTAAAAATGGCTGTCATAAACTTTGTTTTGCAGACCCTATGTGTGATGTTTGTCTGTTTAAAAGACTGTGCCTGATGGCTGAAACTTGTAGATTGCTGCTTGCATTGCCCAGAAAATAGCCCCTGATCTCTCCCAAAATATTGCTCAGTGCTTTGCTTGTTAAATTGACTCATGTAAAACAGGAAAATCTGCCAAGCAATGAGCTCAACTTGTTACCTTGTGTAAAATGGCATTCAGTTACTTCTCTTTAAAAATCAGTATATTTTTATTAAAGCACTTCATTTATAAGTTATGAGTTACCTAGTAAAACATTTATAAACAAAATGAAAAGAATGTATGTTAGTATGGTTGAAGAGCTCATTTCAAATGACAAGAAGATAGGAGTATTGGTGTTACTGTTATATGTGTCAATACTTCCACAAATGGACTTTTTTGGGTGTTAATAAAGGTGTATTTTTGGGTAACGCAAACCTTGTTTGTTGTAGGTGTTCACAGTCAAGGAAGGGATCTCATACCGTATCCGTATAGACTTCATTGTTCAGAGAGAAATTGTTCATGGCTTGAAGTATATTCAGAAGACGTCAAGAATGGGAGTTACGGGTAAGTAGTTGTTTATTACTGTTGTGTGACTGGTACATTAATTTAATAGCAATATAATGTGGGGTGGGGGCTGTTTATGAGGGCGTCGGTGAGGTTCCTTGGAGTCTAAACTGANTTTTAATGACTTAACAACTGGCTTCCCCTATCGTGGTGACTTCGAGTGAATTGTTATTACTTGTGAAGTTAGCAGCATTTATTATAAAAGCATGACCGAGGTCCATCATTCAAAATATATTTAATAACTATAATTCACTCTGCATCTACCACATAACATCGCTGTACAACCCCTAATCCCCCCCCCCCTCTGTTTTCTATACGACATCACAGGAATATAGGGTCCGGAGAATATAGGGTCCGGATAGTTATAGGGCCACTTACAGTTGCAGGTTAGACATGACCTTAAATTAAAACACAGCATTTTCAAACAGCGTACCTTTATTTACTTCCTCGTTGGAGACAGGCATTCCTCGCATTTTGTTCTTAAGTTCCCATTCCCATGAGAGGCCCTTGGTCCTTTTGAATATTTACTGGTACCTACAAAAAGCTTACTTCCAATATACATCAATTGGGACATGCTGGCCTCCGGTATAACAATATAACATCTTCCCATTACTTTTATGCAACTTGCATGCCTGTTTGTCACAGTTCACAGCACCTGGTAACCATTCTTCCTCCGTACGATGTTGCCACATTTTTGGTTAGTTTTACTGTGGGCAACGAAACTTCCTTTTAAAACTTTACTCTAATATAACATGTCTGATTAAAACATTTGCGACAAGCGATGCAACACGTAACTCTATGCATTCGTATAAAAACTATTGTATTCCTTTTTGTGTTGTTAATTTCACATTTTTAGCTTTAATTATATTACTTTTTTTATACTTTCTTTCAACACACAACACACTCACAAGTGTTACCGTATGTAAAACTCTTTTCTCCTCTCTTCTGACTGACCGAACGAATGTGACAACTAACTTCCCTTGTCCTCTCAACGTTGATCGCTAATCTTCCAGGTGGCTTAGATGGATCTAATTTTTGTATGATTAGCTAGTTCGTATCATATGAGTTGTTCAAAAATCCAGTTGTCTTTTAATTGCTAATCCGATACTATCTAACGCGTACGCAAAGCACAGATGTGTCACAATAGTTTGAAAATACGAAATCCCTTTTCTTCCAAACTACAACACATAAAATAAAAAATAATTTAAGACGAGAATTATAAATGTAATTCTTGTCCTGCTATTTTGTGGAATGTGTTCCCACACATTGCAATAATGTATACTTAAGCAGTACGAGGCTTAACGGTTAAGTTTACGAACTCACGGCGCATATGCCTCCATGTACCTTATTGGTGAGTGATCGGCAGTATAGTCCTCTTGAAACTGTTTCATCTTCCCCACATAACATTCCTAGTACTTTCTGAAGTTGTTTTTAACGCAGTCGTTGTGTTAGTAACATCATGAACATCTATTCCATAACCCTTTAATCTCAATGAACATAATATTACGGTATGCTTTCCCTGCTGTTGAGCGCCCACTCCCGTAATATTATGTTTACCAAAGTCGCCCTTGAGTTCCTACGGCCGTAATATTACTACGGTACCAATTTTTTTTTTTCACATGAATTGGTGTCCTTGGACCTCTGGCTGTCTTATCCTGCCATCTTGTGGAAATAAATTGAAGTACATGGTGGTGGAAATTTGTGAAAAGGAGAACTGCTTCTTTGTGTCATATGTTTCCAGGTGTAAACAAACGTCTCTTCGTCTTCAAAAGGTGGTAAAGCGCTGTTTTTGAATGATCCCGAAATTGAAGAAATGCTCTTACAGAGTGATTTAAATGATGCATGTTTATCAGGTGCAGAGGACAGTGAAAGCAATGAAACAAAAATGGACATTAGAAACAATGGCTATTTATTTAAAAACTTGGTGTTTTTTTTAGGAAATGAAAGCTGAGCCAGGTTAGGTGAACAAGGAGAATATTTATCAGAGTTGTTTATTGCTGGGTGTAAAACTTCGTAACGGCCTGTGCCGTGTGTGGGGGAGCATTGTAATGATGCTAGATCAATTTGTTTCCCCACAGAGAGTTGATAGCGATTTTGCTACCGTTTAACGGTACTTCAGTGTAGTAACTAACTTTAGTTTTTGAAAATTGTCTTCTGACATTTCTTGGGTCGTGGCATGTTTGGTGTTTTTCACTGCACCCCTGATGCTTTGTTTCAGGGTCATATTGATAATCACATGATTCATCAACCATAATTACTTGGCCCAACAGGTCTTGGCAATATTCAGCCCTTTGTTGTTTTGCTTGTCCATAGTACATTAAAAACGAGCTATTTTGTTGAGTTACCGTTTTCTTTCTTGTGTAAGTTATCTTGTATAAGTGTTGTAATGTCTGAACTTCATTTGTCTGTGCAGAGTTGTCGCACTGACAGTTTTTTAAATGCATTTTAATCTAAATGAGGTGACTGAGAGAAAAACATCTCGGAACATTTTCATTTTATCACCTATGGTGAAGAAGGATTGGCAAGTACTGTCACGGTGCGCGTCGTATTAGAAACTACGGAACCACGTCACTTGCGAATCCGCCCTTTGATCTCGGTCGAAATCAGCCGAAGCATGCAATGAACTGAGGTACTAATTAAGTTAAATTCAAGTTCACTGAAATAATCGACGATAACTACCAAAATCTCCAAAGCGGAGTCACGTACAAAAGGTTAGGGATTTTACACTAAAATACAGTTCATTACATACAATAACACCAATAAGACCGGGTTAAAAGGGCGCCAGCTTGATTAATTCAAGCGAATTGTTGTTATGAGAAGGCAGGATAACTCACTGCAAAATAACAACATACAAGAACTACGAAAAACTCCTACTCTAAAGTCGCAGGAACGAGGCAAATAGATATTGATACAGTCAGTAGCCCCCAAAATATTGGAAGGGTGAAGTTCAATGAAGAGTTACGCTAGTTAAGCACAAACACATTTTATTTAAGAACTTTGGGTGCATTAGGTCGCTGATGACCCGAGTATGGAAACATAACCAACATCACTTCAGTCAAGAACACATTTACCGTACATACGGCAACTTCAAAAGAAATATTTAAATTGGTTTTAATCCTAAATGAGTTACACTATGGCACAATCGCCTGACCACTTTCAAAGATGTTAAGTTACACCAGGTTGTTACACACCAACAAACTCTTAGCATCTGCTACGTCAAGACGGATAAATGCAAACATACCAACAGCAAATCGAAATGTTAAATGTTTGTGAACAACAAATTTCGTATGACAAGGTGTTACAATTACCATACACATAAAATCCATACCATCAATAATAAACCACTAGTGTCATAGGTTTCACACACAAACATGCACCATCACAAATCGTGTCATATATATTACTAAACCTCAGAGACGACACTGCGTGAGTATGAAGGCCTAGCAAAAGTTCATGCAATTAAATGGACACAACAGTAACTATTAATTACTAGGCTTACTACAATCAGTTAGCTGCAAAATCGAATATTCGCCAGAAGGGTACATTCGTAAAAGTTCAGTTAATAGCCTTTAATAAATTTAATTCATGCACTGACAAATTAATTAGGCACCAGTTTACTCCTGAGAAATCCCACGAAAGTTAACATTCGCACTATAGCCGATGAGCGACCAAGTCTTAAATAATCATATGAATGCCGAGTGAGTAGCATACCCATATACAGATTTAATGTAACCAAAACACAGCTGAGAAACCGGAGGCTAAATACCGCAGCTGTTCACTTGCACCTGCACGGCAATTTACTTGGGTAATATTAAACAGATTAATTTAAATGGACTCTACACGATAACAACACACTAGGCCTACCTGCGAATAATAGGACACAAAGATTTACTTCCCCAAAATATAAGCCCTGATTTAATCGACACCAATATGGTACCATCTGGTACGACAACTGTTCATATGTATAAAATCAGAAAAAAGACAATATTTCCTTACCTGCGTCCGTTGATTGTTGTTATACAATATGGCCTGGTCCAATTTCTGGAATAATTTGAACTGTTCATATTTCACCGCACCAATAATGTTTAACTTCCATCGAAAATCGTTCCGCACAAACCAACACTAGTATTTTCTTCATTTACAATTCACAAAAGAATGAGAGTTCATCATAAGAAGATGTTACCATCCCAGGTTGCTGCAGGCTATCATACCACCCACGAAACACCAGTAGACACCACAGTCAAAAATAAAATGTACTCACGAAATCATCCAGTAACAAAATAGATTCAGTTCAACACTTGCGAAATGAGATTCAGCTCCCAACCAGCAATATCTCCAAAAATGAAATATGGCAACCCTGCATTTGCCAATAAGGACCAGAGACTTGGCAACATTGGTCTTTACAGGTTGTGTGAGGTATCCTTACACTTAGGAAAATTTATAAGCTCAGCATAACGTCTATTTAATGACAAGGACCTCGTCACACACTGCCCCGTTAATAACTGAAGAAAACAGTAATTCTAGCCGGAAAGTGACATGGATGCAATCTTGGAACGGATGGATGAACCAAGTGCCCCCTTACCCACATGGGAAGGTAACAGTCAAAATTGTTACGTAATTATGAGGCAACGAAAATTTGGTTTGCTCGTCCGCCGAAATAAAACCAAATATTTCTGCTGGACGTCGGCGAAAGTCGTATTTAACAGTCAACATGATATTCGCCCACTAATTTCCATTCAACTATCTACTTTACCACTTTCTGCCACTTCGTTGACAATGGCGTCACAAAGGCTCGGCGAACGCTGCCCAGGGATGACCAGAAAATATTTACGAAATTGCAACACTCAAGCAGCTGCACCCCTGTTCACGAGTTCAAAACACATTATATCACTTTACTAAACCGAAATATAGTGGATTTCTCAATTTGGAATAACATTTTGAGAGTTAGACCTCCGTGAAAATTTTCACCTGTTTCTTCAATGGCTGCTGGGTCCCCACTAGCTTCCTACAAAGCCCGCGAGCGATGTACAGACGCACGGTCCACGTGATCATGACGTGTTCCATAGACAATCTCAACCTTTATATTTCCGAGTGAGATGCGGGTTTCTAAACGAATTTCACGTGCTCAAGAAATGATCTCCGCGCAGTTACGAAATGCGTCGTAGGAAAGAAACTGGACTTTGAACGAGTCTCAGTTTTACTGCGTAGTTGAAAACGCTGTTCTCTCTCCAAATACTGCGAAGAAATGCTAACTCGTAATAAAGAAAATATCTTAATTAATTAATAACTGGAGTTATTACGGGCCGATAATGATGAAACTTGGTTTTCCTGGGTTAAATCGGACGATAAAGACGTTAAAAATANCGCCCCTTTGATTAAATGCTTAATTAAAATTTTGATTAAAAGCAAGACGCAATTTACCTGTAATAAAATTAACATACATTACTTCAGCCAAAATACATATTTAAGGTCGTCAAGAGTCGGGGTAGATTTAATTAGTACAATTTACTGCAAACGCTTAATTATTTAATTAATCAGAATCAGTTCACGGGGGGGGAAAAAAATATGAAATTACGGGAAATGCACAGTATTACAGTACATAGGGACAACCTATATACATAATTTTAAGTATATTAACAATGGTACTTTTCAGTTTAATTTTGGAGTGCGAGATCACTAATGGGTGTAACAAATGTACCAAGAAAAGACACCATAAGTTTTAAATCCCTAAATAATTTTGTACTTACTCTGTGTCATAGCCTGCATGAAAAGTGGCAGTTTGCAGTGTCACCTCTTGCAGAACAGTTTAATATTGTTGGATTCAATACTGAATTTATCTGTAATTGCTATTACGAACAATTTGATAAACTTAAATGGTCCTGGCCACCGTAATTCCTGGATTTGTATTTTAGGGACTATTAATATGAATATATGAACAATCCATGTGTGATGGCAGAATAGAAAAGCAAATTCCTACGTGTTATGAGGATTATCTAGAGCTGAGAAAATGCTTGCAGATGGTATTCGATGTACATGTCACACCAGATTTGTTAATATATCTGTATTTTACAAGAAACTGCAGTGTACTTTTTTAATTCAGCTATATATATTCATGCACTCTTCTTTATGTCCTTATTCTTCTCTGTCCTTCTTCTTGTTCTTTGTGTCCTTCTTCTTCTTCTTTGTGTCCTTCTGCTTTGTGTTCTTCTTCTTCTTCTTTGTGTTCTTCTTCTTCTTCTTTGTGTTCTTCTTCTTCTTCTTTGTGTCCTTCTTCTTCTTCTTTGTGACCTTCTTCTTCTTCTTTGTGTCCTTCTTCTTCTTCGTGACCTTCTTCTTCTTCTTCTTCTTCGTGACCTTCTTCTTCTTCTTCGTGACCTTCTTCTTCTTCTTCGTGNTTCTTCTTCTTCGTGGCCTTCTTCTTCTTCTTCGTGACCTTCTTCTTCTTCTTTGTGTCCTTCTTCTTCTTCTTTGTGTCCTTCTTCTTCTTTGTGTCCTTCTTCTTCTTTGTGTCCTTCTTCTTCTTCTTCTTTGTGTCCTTCTTCTTCTTTGTGGCCTTATTTGTCTTCTCTGTGTCCTTGTTCTTCTTCTTGTTCATGTCCTTGTTCTTTTTCTTCGTGTCCTTGTTCTTTTTCTTCGTGTCCTTGTTCTTCTTCTTCGCGTCCTTATTCTTCTTCTTGTCCTAGTTTTTTTTTGGGGGGATGCTTAGTGTCACTTTTTTGTTATCTACTGAAAGAAGTAATTGTTTTTTCTCTTTCCTCCTTTGCAGTGGATAAAATGACCCACATGGTTGGGAGCTACCCACCCAAATCGGAAATTCAGTCCTACACCACTCCGCAAGAGGACGCACCTTCAGGGATGATGGCACGTGGATCCTACATGGTNAACTCGCTGTTCACGGACGACGACAAAAATGAGCACTTGAAGTGGGAGTGGAGTTTTGAAATCAAGAAAGATTGGTGAAGTTCTTATTTTGCTAAGAAAAATGATTTGTATTAGGAAAGATCAGACACTATTGTGAATATTGACTCTAGTTTTCATATCTGTATAGATCAGTAATAATAGTTGAAGTATTGTGTTAATTTTTGTAATGTTAACTTTTAAATATGATAAAAAAAAAACATGATGATTGATCATTTAAAATGCAATATTATACAAAGCATCAATTGTGGGATTTTGTATCATCAAATGACTAAATGATGCAGTTGTGTAATTGGATAAAAAAAGATTTGTTAAATTTTTATACAGTTCATATTGCTGTTTTTTGGATTTGTTATCAATTTACGTGTCTGTGTTTACTTTAGCGATTTGTCAAGTTTCACGATAAAGCACTGTTAAATAAATAACTTGTGTAGTTTTGCACGTGGCACATATTCCTAAGCATTTAGTACATGCATATTGTGCTTTCTTACATTAACAGTGTTGACTATTTGCTGACAGAAATCTTCCACATAGATACAAAAAAAAAGTTTTTATGTAAAAATATAATTAGAAAAGTGTGGTCATTGCGTTATTGACTGTGTAATGTATTGGTCTTCATTGGTTATGTACAGCTGTTATTTGCATTGGTGCTATGCGTGTACCAGCCCAATATGCCTTACTCCCTAGTGGGTGGTCTTTGTTAGAAGATTGTAAGTGTCAACTGTATGGACTTAGGTTAATAGACTATTACCTCAAACAGGACTTTGCCATCAGCGTGACAACCACCGATTGATTATTAACCATAAAAACAGAAATCTCTCAGGGTCTGTTGTGCCTTGTGTAGGTAGTTTTGGTGCATGTTTATAGTNCTGCACTTGTCGTCAAGTGTTGCTTCCAGCACTTGGCTTATGGAGAGGGAACTAAATCATGAGTATATTGCCAGACTGAACATTAAGGTGTAGTGTAATCACGGACCAGTTTCTGTGTTATAATCACGGACCAGTTTCTGTGTTATTTTTATTTGTGTAAACATCACACTACTATTAGTATTTTGTAGCTAGAATTGCCTTTGGTTTGACATTCATTGTATTCAGTCAAACTCAAAATTTTAAGTGGTTAGTTTTGATTAAAATTCCTATACATTTCATTAACTAAAATTCATTGCAGTTAGCATATTTTTTTTTAAATTTTATTTATTATCATCATCAGTGAATTTATTTACTATGTACAAATTACAAATGATGGGTCTGAATTTGCAAAGAAGAATTAAGTACCAAATTGTAAAGCAGAGATTTTGAATTTCTGCAAAGCCAGTCAAGCAACATGGGGCTTTATTTATTAATACCTCATCACCGAATGGTCTTAAAAACTATGTATTTTATCAGGTTCTAGTTTTTTCACCACTGGAACAGAATATCTATGTGGAAGATGCATTTATTAGCACACAGAATTTGTAAACTTGTGTAGTCCTGTTTCTTTTTTGTAATGTCCTTTTTCTAATTTTTGGATAAATTAATAGTGTATTTATGACATGTACTTTCTAGTTTACTGAAATGCGTACTTTAATTAAATACTTCTGTTGCGGATCGTTAACAAATGGCTTACGCACTAGTTGTAATTTGGTATTTTGGCTGTAAGGTATTTGTTTCTATTCCAATAATACATTCTTTTCTGGAGTATAACGTGTTCGTTGTTAGAGATCGAGTGCGTGTCGGGCTGCTGTCTGTGTTTTGAGATCATCGGTTGAAGCAGATGTCGAAACTCCCAACATATTTATTGATCGGCAGGAGACATGAACATTTCTGTTGCAATAACGTACTCTTCTGAGATGTATCCTATTGTGGTTTTTTTTTTTTTTTTTTTTTTGGAACTCGTATCATAGAGTCTGGGGATATTGAATATCCTCTACGTTAGGAGAGTTAGAACACAGAATAAGGAAGTTATTGTCAAGTGTTGACAAGCTTGTTGGTATCAGGAAAATAAGTACATTTACAGTTGTTCGAGGGTTGTGAGTATTTGTATTGCTAGTTCAGTACGAAGATTGAAAAATCGTAGGCAGAAAGCAGATTACGTTTTAAGTGCTTTGGAAAGACGAAGACGTGGTGTCTAGCGCATATAAAGCTTCAGTGATTGCTTGTAATTATTATTTTTCGTCAAATTTTAGCTACCATGGCTGAGTTACTTCGTTGTATCAAATACAAAAAAAAAGTACTTCAATAACAATCTTTGTAGATTGCAGTTGATATGTTAAATAGTGTTCCTTAATGGTAGTCCAGAGATTGGATTCTGTTTTGTTCAGAGAAGATGATAGTAATAATAATTTATGCTCAACTGTGGATTGTAACTGTTTTGTGTATGCCAGAAAAGATGAAGCAGTTTGTGTCTTTCTATGGAAATAATTGCAATATGTCTCACAGGCAATAATACCTTGGACACTTACGGTGGTTTAAAATTACAACTGTAAATTTCTTGGCTAAGATGTTTGGGCATTTGTGTATTTGTTTACACATTACGTAATTATCTGGATTAGTACAGAGACTTTGTAGCTGCAAGGACAGGAACTGTAATTCTATTGCTGAACAGCATATACAGGGTGTTTAAAAAATGTGTACCAAAAATTGGAGATCGTGTTCTTTGGACCCAATAATGTTATTACATTTTTTTTCGCAGACCCTTCAGACTAATGGTTTAGCCATAATTAAGCAATTAAACTGTCGAATCACGAGACGCG
>KZ873798.1:45451-56465 GCA_003456935.1 Machilis hrabei
TAACTTTTTATTTTACGAAATTAATTTAACGTCCGCTTGCTTAACAGGGTACCTCAAAGAAAAGCTATTGTTAAGTTTGAATTTGAACCAGTTATTTCTGCCCAAAGTCGTTCATTATAACTAAATTAATTTTTATGGAGGCTCTGGATCTAACAAATCCTATTTTAAATATATGATATACAAACTCGAACAAAATTGGTCCTTTAAGACCTCCTCTTTTCTTTTTAAATAACTTTTTATTTTACGAAATTAATTTAACGTCCGCTTGCTTAACAGGGTACCTCAAAGAAAAGCTATTGTTAAGTTTGAATTTGAACCAGTTATCTCTGTCGTAATTGAATACTGGAGTTGTCAGTGTTTGGAATAGAAAAGAGGAATCATTTCGCTCACTGCTCGTTAACTCTCTTTCAAGGACGGTGTTTTCCCACCAGTTTTATTTTATCCCCATTATTCAACCATTGTTTTTTA
The DNA here is from genome assembly GCA_003456935.1 of Machilis hrabei. Taxonomy (NCBI): domain Eukaryota; kingdom Metazoa; phylum Arthropoda; class Insecta; order Archaeognatha; family Machilidae; genus Machilis; species Machilis hrabei. The sequence continues at coordinate 45,920 of KZ873798.1, forward strand.
CAGTACCTGTGAGAAATGTCTATAGCTGCAATGCTTGTTATCATAAAGGCAGTTCAATTTCGTTTCTTCTTCGTGAGACATAACGATGTTTTTGTGGTGATAAAAAAAAATCTGACCTTCGGAACTGCTATGGGGCAACTAATGTGTAACTCTTCAATACAGCTGTTGGTGGTCAATATTATTTTGTTCTCAAAATAAAAATATATATTTTATAGCAGTAACGTTTGTGAACATACTGCTGTAAATATCCAGATCTTGAGATGTATTTCATAGCNGGGGGTTCCGCGAATTCTCATTGGCTTCTTCTCTGGACTAGTAGTTTACGCTAATACGGAAAGCAAAACTACAAAAACTCAATTGTACGTATGACACAGTTTCCTTGTTTTTTTTTTCATTCCATTAGTGTTACTTCTGTACGATATTTCGTGTCTTGAACACGTCAAACCATAGACCACGAGCTAAGGCATTTGAAACGTTCAACGGATTATATTTGTATATAATATACAAGTATATTATATACAAATATAATTACAGGCGTCTTCGACGAGGGCCGTTAAAACGGGTTCTGTCGATGACTGTTGGGCCTAAACGATCTCGTCGCTGGTTGTGTGTCGAACGACTGGCAAAATGCAATAATTATGCGGATAGAGGAAGCCTAGCCTACTTTAGATCCGTCATAGGAACAAATCGCCCAAATCNGCAATGCCCTTTGTTCAAATCCTACTTAGGCAATTTTTTTTTTTTTGCAAAGTTCCGCTATTGCAGTGTGGTATTTGTGTTGTAAGGCTTCCAGTGTAAAAATATCGTCATTGGCAATTTTTAAAATCGTACTTACAAATACATTTATTGACACCAATACGTACGCTAGATGTCTAACATTAATCATACATACGTACAGGGTGTCTATAAATGACTGCAGTGGTTTCGTTCATTTCTTTGCGGCCGTATTATTAGAGATATGATGATCGATTTTGATGATATAAAATATGCATCTCTCAAAGTTTTGTTTGAATTTTCCGGCAGCGACTTGTTTCCGCCTGCCGCCGCTAGAGTGCGGAAAGTTGTAAGATGGCGACAAACGTTGAGACGGCATATTCCGTCCTCGAGTTTCATTCTTGTCAATCGGCCACAACGATCCAGCAACTCTTTCGAACGTAGTTCCAGAAAGATCCACCCGAGATGCCAACTCCATTCGGCGAAGGTATGGGCAGTTTATATCTGCCTACGTGGAGCACTTCGTGCCTCTCGAAAACTCAGTGTTATCAGTGCAGTCTCAAAATCCAAAGTTTACGGCCCTATTTTTCTTCGCCGAAGCAACCGTGACGGGATGCACCTATCTGGATATGCTTGAGAACTGGCAGACCGATAGTTCGGACTTCATCCACCAACAGGACTGTGCTCCGCCACATTTCCACCGCAATGTCCATGACTTCTTGAACACCGGAATGCCAGACCGCTGGATTGGTCGTATCAGGAATAATGATCACTAGCTGCAGTCATGGCCTCCACGCTCCACTGACTTAGCCCCTTGTGACTTTTTTGTGTGGGGATACGTAAAGGATTCCATATTAGTGCCACCACTACCAACCCAACCGCTCTGTCAGAACTGCGGGCCCGCATCAACAACAGCTTCGCTCGAATTGTCAGGGACATGCTGCACCGGGTTTTAGGAAGAACTAGGTTAAAGAGTAATGTGTGCAGAATCACTAGAGGGTCACATATCAAGAACTTATAGATGTCTAAAAAAAACTTGGTGTTTTTTTATGTATTTGTACACTAACTGTGCTATGTTGAATACAAAACCCACATTGAATTTTTGAAACCGCTGCAATCATTTGTAGATACCCTGTATATATATCAAACATTTGTTGACAGACGTTGCGTTAGTCATGGGAGAGTAAGTTGGAAGGAACAGTTGCTTGTGACACAGTAAACTATAGTTTTACGCAATTTAGCCTTGCCTGTAATACTGAAGAGATTGTGTTTGGCACAGTGCCCTTTTACTCACCTTTGAATGTCATTAGCATATACAAAAAACCTCTATCTGACTTTGACAGATAGTTAGCAGATAGTTTCATCGTAATTACAAGATAAGTTTTTTGCAGAATAATTGGAGTGGGAATGGATATATGTAGATACAAAGAACATTGTGTAGCGCAGAGAAATGAGCAATTATCACTTAAGACAAATATAGAAAAGTTAAAGAACTGTCGTTTTCTCGACTACCTTACGTTCGCCGAAAGTGCTAATGAGTGGCTACTTTAAGCCTACAGTTTTGGCAATTATAGTTGCTACTGTCATAGTAGACATAAGATGGCAGTGGCTAACTAAAAGTAACCCAAAACTTAGCTCAAATTGTTTACTGCGGCTCATCGGCCAAACAATTAAAAGAGCTCACGAAAGCTAAACTGTCCCTAGGTTCAATTCCTAATTAAAAAAAATTGATCCTGACTGTGCTTTGTTTATTTCCACATTACTCAGAGCCAACCCCTTGCCCTGAGTATAAAGGGTTATCCTACGAGTCGGCGTACGATGCAATCCACAAAAAGGATGCCATAGATAAGAGGTCAATGCAAAACAACGCACCAACGGCAGCTATATGTCGAGTGAGTGGCAGAATTCGATCAACCAGAAGTGTCGTTGTGACGCCGATGGGGTCTCTATTAGACCTAAGATGCGAGAAACGTGGGACCATAATTCTACTTGTGGCTGCATTTCGGTTATGCTGTATGCAGTTCGTTAATAAGAATATTATATATTATTACTTACGAAATTCACACTATCTATGATTTCACCTTTCCACGACAAATTATTTAACAAGTCATTGTAAGTATGATTGGCTAACCATCTGACTGACTTCCGTTAGTGATTCTGTATTTTTTTTACTATCCTTACAAAATAAATATGTTCTGTACCTTTGGATTTGTTGGAAGAAGGTCCGTGGCAGTGGCCAATGAGAAAGAACTACCAAGGTCACCACTGCTGCAGCCAATGGAAGGGAAAGACCAGCTGTACCAAGAAGTGGCACACTAGGAAAGCTACAAGAGTTATTTCTCTTGTAATGTGCCGTTCCTGTTATTGTGATAGGCTGTATCCTGTTAACACTTCCGAAATAATGAATTTCGTCAAATAATGAACTAGACGAATGTGTAAAAAGACTGCTTTTTTTATTGAATAGTCACATTAAATTCGACAGTTTTGTAAACTAATTGGACTTGGAATTTTACGCGGCCACGAGGTCTTTGAAATAATGTTGCCATTCATTGTTTATTTGTTCATACTTAGGTTGCATTAATTTTGACTTGCAATCACGGCAAGCTTTATAAGTGTGCTAAGTTATTTTACTGTATATTTAATCTTGGCTACACGGAAAAAAATAGTTAGTTGCTCCAACCAGCTTGCAGGGTTGATTTTGGTTTTACCCAGTAGCTGGTTGAAACAACCATCTCATAGTGTAGTCAAATATGCAGTCAGTTCCAGTAACGTACCAAATGGTCACACTGTCCAATCGCATGGTTGTCGCAAACTGTTCATAACCAACTACCAAATTGAGTGGTCACTGCAACTAGCCGTTTTTCTCCGTGTATGATACTAACATCGGAGTATCATATTTTTTACCTTGAAATGACTTGCAATACCTTAAAAGTAGTGGTGGGTCGAAGGTTCGTCTGTCGAACCGAACCGAACCCTAAGGGTTCGGTTCGGGTTCAAAATCGAACTTTTTTGTATGTTCGGTTCGGGTTCGCGAACTTTTGCGAACCCGGCTTCGAATTTTAAAATTTTACAAAGGAACTTTTTGTTAGTGGTGGGTCGAAGGTTCGTCTGACGAACCGAAACCAGGGTTCGACCCACCCCTACTTAAAAGGAGTTTTTAAGTTTCAGTTGCTATTTTTGTCGTACTCCAGTTTTAAAACATTTGTTGTTTGCGGAAAATATATTTGCGTACCGGTGCCTGTTTTTACTAACGTACACACGTTTTACTGTTTCCTGTAAATCCCAACCAAAACCACTTCTCAATCTATTTGTCTTTTCCCCTTTTCAGATGGCAATGATTCACAATGAAGTGTCGAAAATATCAGCGGACGGTAGACCATGGAAACAGATTTGCTTGCAGTAAGTATACAAGAGGTTAAAGCTACATTATAATACGTACATATGTTCTGTAGAACACTATTTAAAAGTATCAAAAGGACTATATAGTGTGTCGTAAAAAAGACTCCTAATTTATCCAGTGGTGTTTGTGTGGATAAGTCAAAACATACGGATATCCGCTCGCATCCCTGATACCCGGTGCGTGAAGGTGAGAACCAGTTCTTCGATCCCGGGTATTCATTGCGTGCGTGAATATCTAAAATTCCAAATTCGATAAATATTTGTGGCCTATTTAACATGTTTTCATAGAGTTTTACCCGAATTTTGCAGGTTCTCTAGGAGCTCATATGAAACTGTTACTTATACCCATATTACTATTCTGATCCGCATGGATTGGGGAACGGATGTACGTGCGGGTAACCCGCTTCAATTCTGAGCCCTGACAAGATAAATTTGTTTAATTGTATATATTGCCGTTTTAAGTGATTTTTTATTGTCATCATAATATTTTCCATAAAATAAACACACATTTGTCACTTAATTCACTTTCCTCTTGCATTTTCTAGGCGACCAAGGATCAATTTCAATCGTCACGATCGGAGACGCCGTGCTCTTGTGAATACAACCTATGCTCCTGTAATGGAAGAACATCGTACAGCTGCCTCAGTTCATCCCTCTTCCTTCAACACTCATGCTTTTGCAGGCTTTTCCGATTTTGACGACTTTGAACGCGTTTTTACAGACGAGATGTTTGTGTCCGAAGACTTTGGCAAAGAACAAGAGGACTTTGACGCCAGTGCTCATCTTGAGAATTCTCTCTACTGCAGGCTCATCGAGTCCTACGACACTGACTGTTCAGCAACCAGTTTAGCAGAGATGTGGAACTTTGATGAAAACATTATTAAAACGCTCACCAAAGATGACATTCTTATTGCTCTCAATACAACCAAACAAAGGTACCGTAGTAAAGCTTTGGTTTCAATTAATAATGTCAAAATTTATAGTACGGGCCATTGGTTTACGAACGAGTTCTATTCCAAGACGTTGTTCGTCATGTGCATCTTGCATTCCTAAGCTTTTACGATACGTATCGTATTCGTTAGCATTAAAACCATATACTGAACATCGAATGGTCTATAGAGTATGTTTTATTATAATGTACACTCCTGCTCAAAAGTGTAGCATATTTTTTTTTAGACCTAAATCGGATTAGAATGATGGCGTTCTAATGCAATCATTTTAGAGTAATATTCAGGTATCCATAGTCAAAAGTTAAAGCAAATGAATTATTATTTGCAAAGATTTTTATGTAATTTAACAAAATATATTTTTTACAGTTACATTTTTGTGCTAATACATACCTTAAACATGTTTGACATGTGGAAAAGCGGCACGGAGATATTTCGCTGTCCCTTTTTACCTGGCATATTTCGGTAATTGTAGTGTCCTTGCACCAAGAATTTAACACTAGAAGTGAACCCGAGCCCATGTAGCTCAATATTTAAGGGGAACTATAATGAGATAGGAAAATTCATGACGCAGAATACACAGCACAAGAGTGACGCAGTTGGAGGAAATGTCAGGGAGATAACTCTAAANGAGTTTTGTGAACATAGAATCCCAACATCTTAACAAAATATCTCTAAATCTCCAAAAAAATAAAAACATGATATACTTTTGAGCAGGAGTGTATGTATGCATTATGGTTTATCATATAGTATATAAGCAACACTATATATTAGCGATTTAAAAAAAAATCTGTATGAAATATGACATTCGTTGTAGCGAAATTCGTAAACCTAGAGTTGCCCGTTTTCTGTTGTATTTAAATTGTTATAATTATGTGTAATTACAGCACAGCCCCATTTTTGGTGTTATTTGATAAAAGGACAGGTTTCCACTCTGAACGCAAATGACCCTTAGGGTGCCGACGTGCCATAAAACACCCATGTCTTATTATTACCCTGTTCAGACATTTTCGTTTTCACACTACTGCTCCTAGAACCTCCCGACCAGGAGGCTAGCGATGATAAATGAGAAGTTTCAGGTGCATTTAGGACAATATTGAGGTTTTTATAAAAATGTTGTCTGCATTTACTTTGACAATAACAACAAATTTGCGTTATTTTCAAATTAGATCCGACACCAGAAGCGACGGGATAAATCATAAATTGTATATTTGTTTGGTATTATGAGAAATTTGAGAAGCCGCAAATAAATGCAATAGTGTTGAGAAGAGCAGAAAAGATTTAGTAACATTTGGTAAAATACTTTATAACTGTTTAAAAGTATCTCCAGTATAAAGTAAAGTTAATATTTTTATACCAAAAGTTAATCAAGCAGAAATAGTAAGATTTGTATTACTCCTCATTATCAAAATAAGTTTTGTAAGTCCAGATTAAAATGGTTTCAGACGCAAACTGTTGTCATTTAAAGTAAATCCGAAGAACTTAGTTCCTTCTCGATAGATTACTATAAATAAGTTGTATTTACTGTTCTGTTATAATTTACAAAATCATTTTTTTGCAGCCCTGTTTTTGGAGGCCCAATGGATTATATGAATCTTCTTGGCAATGTTCGAAGAAATGAATCTGGCCATGTCGTGGCGGCGAGTGCTGCTCTGGCTATGTGGGTTGCTCATGTTAATGAAACTCTTCTCAAGGAAGATCTTAGCGCTGGAGGCAATGACGCAGGAACAGATTATCCAGTAAGAAAATGCCTCCTAAATGGTCCCTTGGGACTATGGGAGAGTGTGGATGAAAGATAATTGCGAGCTATTTCTTATTGTTGGTATAGTTGGTTATGGTATATCTTATGCAGTCAGTGATGCAGCATCACTAGGTCTATTCAAGGTAGTTTTTAGCTACGATTACGTGCAGCAGTAGTTAAGAAACATCATAATGCAGTGTCTGATCTTTGTGTGTTTTACCCTTATTTTCATGGCTGCTGTTCTACTGTGATAGTGTCTTTGGTTCTGCTTGGATGTCCTAATACCAAGAAACCATAATGGTATTTTAAATCCAAGTTTGCTACAAAATGTCAACATTAACAGGAAAATATTTCAATAATAATTCTTTACACCCAAAACACCAACAAGTGGACATGATAAAAATGTACTAATTCATGCCAACAACACAGAACCAAACAAGCAAGAAAAAACACCACACATATCATTCTAAATGAAATTTAATAAAACAAATAGAATCTTAAACTAAATAATAAAAAAACGGTTTCGCCAATGAACACCCCCAAAATAACCAACACAAAATTATCCTCCCTTACATACCAGGAATTTCAGGACCATTCAAAAGATAAATTATTGATCAACAATAATGTGTATGTTCTTGACAAACCAATTAAGAAATTCAGAATTATGGAAGAAAAATTGAAGATCCGATACAGTAAATCCAAATGCACAATGTCGTATATGAAATAAAATGCAATGATAACCAAACATCACTTTTATTAAAAAACTGAGTAAGGCAACCTTGTAATGATGATAAAATTTTTCAAACTTGAAAAAGTGCCATTTCAGAACATGGTAATCTCGCTGATCGGTTTTAGGATATGTGGTGTTTTACGCCATACGGACACCTTACGGGTCGTTTAACGACGACGAATGATGCTTATTTTGATTAACGAATGTGAATGGACAAACGTCGATGCCTTACACAATATATGAACCCACAACCCTTGACGTTAGAGTTCGGTATACTAGCCACTAGACTAGACAGGTCGCCTGTTTTAATGAAGACTGGATAAATTGCTCTATACTGCAATGTCAACTAAAAATGGCATTAGTAAATGCCAGTCATAAATAATAACTCTACCATATATAAATGTAGTGATGCTACATTGTTAATACTAGAACAACCGTGAAAAATAATCCCAAATTCATCCGCACCCATTCACTCCTTTCAAATAAATATGTGCTCTGTGTCTTACTAAGGAATCACAATCACTACCCAGCCACTTGAAACATACATGTCGAAAGCCAAGATTTAATTAAAAAAAAAGTTTCCATTTACAACCACAACTGGCAAAAATATCAAAGTACATGTTTCTATACTTAAAATTATGAAAATATATCAAAGTACAATTTCATCTTTGTATAACTTTATACAATACAAAGGTCAATCGGAAAGTAAGGGCTAGTCGATCAATTAAGAAAAAGTATTAACTTTACTAACATTTTTATATAGTAATAGTCAAGTTGTGAGTATAATAACATATTTTTTGAGTTGTTAGTTTTTATTGGCCTTTACTTTTGAAACATTCCTCGTATATATACAAATGAGAAACATGGTGTTTAAATGTAATTACCTATTTTAAAAATAAACATCTGACTTGGAACTGTGGTATCAAATGAGTTACTATGTCAAAGTAAAGATTCAAATACAATTATCTAATGTAGTGTTGCAGAAAGAGTGAAATTCTTTCNTGTTATTTACAGGCCGACGAGTTTACCTTAAAATGGGAAATGGAGTTTTTAGATGCCATGGAGAAATTGAGTCACAGTTTGGTAAACATGAAAATGACGTATACTGCAGGAAGAAGGTAAGGACAATTTTAAAAGGAAACCTGTTTTGAATACATTTTCTTAGACTTGTTTCTATGAACTTCAACTAGCACATTTTAAATTGTTCTTACCATTTAGAAAGCAAATAATTTACAATCAATATAAGATGCATGCAAGTGCTACAGTATTGTTTTTCAGATATCCTGTGTAGGAAATGGACTTTTACGTCCAAATTATGTTTCCGTTGTCTCCCCGATGAGAATCGTACAGAGTAGAACACAGGCGAATGTTTAAATTGCAAATTAAACCAGTCCTAGATTCTACGTGGACAGACCTCTGCTATAATTTCCTAAAGTTTATGACCTTGCTTCACCACTTACCATGTATAATGTGAATCCATTTCAAACCAGGAGCTGAATGCAGTATCTGTATCAAAAGCTGTGGGTTTTATTCATGCACAGGGCAGGGTGTCGTGAACGTCGTTTGTGCACGACGTTTGCGTTTGTCCATTCGTTTCCGTGTTCACTCTTGTGGTGTTGGTATGACACATAACAGCACGTATCATCATCATCAAAATAGGAATGTGTAAAAAATGTGCACTTACTTACACAATGAATTAATTGCTATTTATAAACTATATTTTTTTTATTCNGCTTTGTGTTGAACATAATAAGACGATCGTCATTTAGTAACAAGTTAAACTTTGAATTAGTGATAGACTATTGCGTGTGGAATCGAGTGCCAATGTGAACTGTATGTAATAGTGTTTGGGTGTGCTACTGGGGACAGTCAGCTGGTGGTATTGTATTCCTTTGTAAGGTGAGTTTTGTTTCTCTTTTTAGTTTCTCTCTCTTTGTGAGTACATAGATGGAGGGTGAGTTCAAAGGTACACGGAGTTGGTGTTGTTTTGGTTTTATTTTGATTGTATGATTTGCAAACGTTTGTTTGATATTTTTCGGACTGAACTCAAGAAATATTGCACTGTGGTCGTGATTAAAATACTACGGTTATGGTATGAGTTTAAAACTTTTAGGAGAGAATTTATTCTTGCAGTAAATATATGTTGGAGAACAATTATATTAAACTTCTATCAAGAGTTTAAAATAGATTTTGCACTTGCACTATCTTTATTATTGAGAATACACGTTACGTGTGTGGGATAGGTTGTGTTTATATAAATAAATCCTGTCGTCACTAAACATTCGCTGGGTTTAGTAAGCGGATCACACATAAAGAACGTCTGTTTGCATGAGATACAATTAAGTAGGCTTTGATGGTGACACATTGTGAATTTTGAACTGAGAAGAAAGGGCTTGTGTTAAATGACATTGATCTCTGATGACAACAATAAACGCCACAATAACAAATACTGAGGAGAAAGGAGATAGCAACTTTAATTTAGGTTAGGTAGTTTTNGTTACCGGTTACCACTAAAATCACACGGTACACGGTGTTGGAATACGTTTGGGGTCATGCTCAAAGTNCGTCACGGTAATTTTTACAGTTTTTAACCCCCCTCCCGCCTAGTGCGTCACGGTTTGCGAAAAAAAGTCGTAAATTGCAGCTGCTTCCTCGCTGTTTCAGTGTTAGAAATGTTTCTATAAACCGTGCTAAGTTTGTTTGGACTTTGACTTCATTTGCTCACTATTCTTCTGCAAGAACGTTATGTTCAAAGTTAAAAACTTGACCGAGCTTCTCGAATCTGAGAAGTTAAATGTTATTGACTGCGTACAGTTAATTCGGAGCAGAGTGAAATCATTGGAGCTAATGAATAGAGAGGACGAAATTGACGCACTGGTGAAAAGTGCTGTATTGTTTGCAGAAAAACTTGACGTGAATCCAAAAGAAGACTTCAAGAAACACCACAGAACTCGCCGCCCTCCAAAGAAATACGAATAGCATCCTGAGACGACGGCTCGGATAGATTTTTCGACG
>KZ873799.1:0-13469 GCA_003456935.1 Machilis hrabei
CCAGTGGCAAACATATTTTAACGAGTTGTGGTAATTCTACCTCACCTCGTTATAGTTTGCGATTCTTTAACATTTTTCATTTTTTCTTTTTTTTTAAAATCTATCAAATTTTTATAGTTTCATTTTTGTGACGGTTCACCTGTTCGTGCCGGGTGACCCCGTTATACCTCCTGGAACAGTACATTCTAAGCATCTATTCAGTGTTCCAGGTGCAGTTTGTACTCCAAAGAGAAACAGGTTAGATCCCATACACATTAGGCATCTGGTTTTCTTAGGAAAAAATGTGGAGAGAGTGAAGTTTACTTACTGAAGACAAGTTCATGATATGTTGAAACTCCAACTTAGTTGATTTGTAACTGAATGTAGATTAATATTTTGTGTTTCTTTTAATATGACAAGTGGATTCACCATCCTTTCAGTTTTTGAATTTTGACTAGTGTATTATAAACCTTTAATATTGTTGTCATCATTGAGTCAATACCTCTACTGTTTTTTGTGACATTGTGCACTCTAATAGTTTTTTTTTCATTATCATTACAAGTAAAGCCACTAACCTCACTAAAATAATTTGTAATGTCTTAGAACATAAATAATCCTGTATTTTTCTCTTCATTGTGCCAGATTAAGAGAACCTGCATTCTATAAGCAATATTAAGCCATAATGTTTTAAATACTGGTACACTTTGTTTTATTTAAATGGCAAGTGAGTCAACCACAGTCTTAAATGTGTGTGTAAATAAATACTAAATATTCATGTGTTTGTGTGTCCCCATTGGGCTAAGTGAAAGTCAAAAGCTTACTGAACATTACTTGTCTTGCAACTAAGACCCACTGTTAATAGTTATGCCGTGTTCAATCTTTTGGGTTTTGTAATAAAAAGTAATCCATAAAAATGATAAAATGAGTAAGGAATAAAAAAATGTTATACAAGAGCGAAGATAGTAAAGAGTTAATGCACATATATAAACAATTAAAATAAAAAATATACAGTCCAAACACGTTTTATTTTCTCGCACTTTTTCGTATTTTTACAAACAGTATAAGTATCCAGCCATTTTTAACTTGTCGGCAAGACGTATAGGTCGTCGGATAAAATTTATCGGATATCGGTTATATGTATCTGTATTGGCTTTTCTTTTATCGGTACATCATTGCTTTTTAGTGAGGAGACAAGTGAGGAGAAATTGAAGTTCTCCATGTTCTTTAAATCCCATGGAGAATTTGTTGAAGATCTGTGTTCATTCAAGAACAAAGATCACACTGGGAACATTTACGTTTTAATGTAAGATTTGAGAGTAAAGGTCTATCGTCAGTAAAGCCGTGAATGACACTGGTAGAATGTGTAGGAGAAATTAATACAGTAGAAGACATAACTGAACCTTGAGGAACACCAGTATATAATGAAAATGTATCAGACAATGCACCATGAACNGCTACTCAGATAAATCTGTTATTGAGACAGCCTGAAATCCACTGGCATAATTGAGGTGGTAGGCCACAGGAAGGAAGCTTATTTAAGGGTGTTGGCAAAAAAAGACGCTCCTGGAGAACACATGCCTTAATTTCTGGCTTATGTTGAACAAATCCGAGAAATTAATCAGAGAGAGACATAGAATCAAGTCTTGTGTTCATTTTGGTGTCAAGTTTTCTAAGACTTATTAAAATCTAGTACGTGTAATTTGGTGAATTAGACTGTTTTAGACAAAATTGGATAAATCAACAAATTACACGTATTAGGTTTCAATTAGCTTTAGAAAAATTTACACCAAAATAAACACAAGGCATCGTTGTACGTCCCACTCTGATTAATGTCTCGGATTTGTTCAGCATAAACAGAAATTAAGCTATTTGTTGTCCGGGAGTGTCATTTTCGACCTGACGGTAGCCAACATGCTTAAGGGACCCTGGTACCAAACTCTATAAAAAACTTGGAGATGTTTAAAGCTACGGTTCAAGATTCTCCAAACCTTTCAAAACACTGGCTCCACACGTGAAGCATAAGAAAGGAGAACTCCAGTTGAACAATGCAATCACAACACCATTTGAGAACAGGTGCTGGACACAAAATTCATAGCAGAAACGGTTTACAACAGAACTACAAATGCGAGAAAAAAAATGTGTTATAATTGTTACGCGAATAGAAACTGTACCAAGCACATGGTGCATTAACTGGCACAAGACTTCACAGATCCTCTTGAATTACTTGTTCTACCACTTCTTGGATTACACTTTCCTGAAGTACAGTAAATGCAGATGCTCGTTTGTTTTAAAAAAAAAAGCAGCAGCCTGCACCCACACTCGACTCACTTTACCACAAACCTTGCAGCGACTTGTCGGAACCAAATGTCCTCGAGTGATGGTAAAAAAAATATGTTTAAGACAATAGCAAACAAGAAACTTACCCTTATTCCACAGAATTTTCCAATTCCACTATATTTCGTGAACCGTCCCCATTCACTTCATCAGGTGTTGAAACTATCACAAACTTCAACACCTGATGAAGTGAATGGGGACGGTTCACGAAATATAGTGGAATTGGAAAATTCTGTGGAATAAGGGTAAGTTTCTTGTTTGCTATTGTCTTAAACATGTCATCCTATTCCAGTTTCCGTCAAAATATTAAAAAAAATATGTTCTACCTCTGGCACTCGTCAGAAGTCGACAATTACATTTTCCAAATGTACGAATGTTGTACGACACATCAAAGTACACTTCGCGACAAATATAAAGTTATTTTTTGTGTTTCTGCACAGGTTAAATAGACAAATTAAATTTCAAGATTGATCCGTCACTAAGTTATCCACATCCGAAGTGACCACAAATACTGGACTGGAAGAATAATAGTCGTTCACGTCACACAGCTCCGATTCGCTCGGACGGTCGTCCGCCTCCAACGGCGACTTTCTTTGTGGAAGGAGAAATACTAAGGATAGTGCAATAACAATATGCCATGCGCTGTGAACATACTGAAAACAAAGAGAAAAACCCATTTTAGTTAAAAAAAAACAAAAAAACATAACACAATATACTTCTTTTTTTCCAGTTACCAAAGTCCACTGAAATTTCAGGAATAGAGAGGTTCAATAAGATAACCTTAACATTTAAAAACAGAGTGAACAAAAACATACGGCCTTCTAAATAACGAGTTTTTTTCATAGTGAAATGAAAAATGTTCTATTGTTACATTTGTTAAGTATTTTACTGGAAATGGCGAAAAAATCTGATTAGTACATGTTAGGTGGGAACAGCACTAGTTTCGCTGTTCCCACCTTATCTCGTTAAACAGCCATTCCTGCTTCTGTATGGGTCATTTGATCTGGCCACTGCTCAGAAAAACACACTATAATAATCCTTCCAGTTGACAATTCAAAGTATCTAGCCAACTTAATTCATATTTTCTTCTTGGTTACCAAGAGAAAGAACAATACCAGAAAATTATAATATCTATATTAGTTGGGTTACACTGGGTACTGTACAGGATATTAGATGACACTTGTGTTCTACCTTATCACATGAACATAGACAATTCTGTGAGTCTTAACCATTTGTAATGCTCCATATAAAAAAAGCAAGCCTTAGTTTCATAAGTTGCTTAAACGAAGTAAATACTCTTACACATTTTTAAATAAATTAACAGACGTTCAGTTCCANATGGGACATTGCCCATTTCCGTACGGGACTTGTAGATCAAAATTCTGTTTTGTGACTATTTTCTGGTTGAAATAAATAAATACCTTTAAAGTTCATTCGTGTAGATTAATTACTATTTTCTCAGCACTCTCTACATGTACGTGAACTCTGAAACATGACTACGTAAGCCCTGAACGTCAAAACAGAGAACGGCGTAAACAAATAACAACGAAGACAGAGGACAACGAAAATACGTAGCGAGGAGATTAATGAACTGTAGGGAATAAAGTGAGTTGTATAGTCAGTATTGATTTTGGAACAAGTACAACTAGACCTTTCTGTGTAGTGGTCATATTCACACGGCATTGGTAACATTTATTTAAGACTTGTTAACTCGTCAGCTGTTGTGTAACTTGTAACTTTCGTTCTGTTCTTCTGGTGTCAACCGTTGCCTGGTTAATTCAGCCTGAGCATACATTTAATTGATTAAATTGTATTAACTGAACTTCTGCGAATGTACCCTCTTGGTATTTTGAGATTAACCTGTTGTAGTGGGCCTAGTAATTAATAGTAACAGCTGTGTCCACTTTGTGTCATGGGCATGTGTTTAGGCTTAGACCTTCTTATTCACACCTTGTCACTTCTAGTATTGTAAATGATCTGCGACATGTTCGGAGTTGGTGTATAATTTTGGAACATTATGACACTGTTGGTCTACTATTGATGTCCTATACATATAATATTTCCGACTATTTTCCAAACAGGGTTTGGTTAAGATGGTTGACTTTGTTTTGGTAACTGTGACACTTTGTAACACATCTAGAATTAAGTACACCAACATTTAACATCCCTTTTGACCTTGCTGTACGTAAGTTTGCATTCATTCATCTTGACGTAGCAGAAGCTACCTGTTTGTTTTGTTGGTAAAACCTGATTTTGTTTGTCATACTGAAATTTGGTCAGGCGATTGTGCAATTGTGTAACACCTTTAGGATTAAGTTCACCAGCATTTAACATTTCTTTTGGTGTTGTCGTATGTAAGGGTGTTATGTTCGTAACTGCAGTGATGTCTTTTTTGTGTCCATCGTCGGGTCATCAGCGACCCGACCCTATGCATTTAGAGTTCTTAAATAAAATTGTTTGTACTTAACTTGCGTACCACGTCATTGAACTCCACCTTTCCGAATTGTGGGGGAATATTGATTGAGACAATATCTTTTTGCAACGTTCGTACGGCCTTTGGGAGACAGATTTTCGTAGCTCGACTTGTATTTGGTGTCAAACTAGCAGCGACTTGTACTGCTTCTGACGACCTTAGTTGCTTGACTTAATCAAGCTGGCGCCCTCATTACCTCAAAGAAAGTTACAGTGATTATATGTGATGAATTAATTTAGTGAAAAATCCCTAACTCGTTGTAAAGTAATTTCCACTTTGTAATCTCGGTAGTTATCGTCAATTATTTCAGTAACCTTAAATTTTAAATCTTTTTGAACCTGGTTCATTGCATATTTTGACTGGTTACGATCGGGAGAACGAGGGTGGTCTTACAGAGTACAGTACTCTCTTGTGTTTTAGTGCTACACCTTTCTCTGTGTAGAGCAGTGAGAGCCAGTCTTGTGTGGGTTGGCAACTAGAGTACATGCTTGTTCAGAAGTCTTTATTATTATTAGTTTTGCCATCCTCAAATGTCTTTAACTCTACTTATTTTCTACCAGTGTATTTTGGAAGAACAAACTCCCTGTGGAAAAGTGAAACATCTCATTGGAGTTCAACTTATTTATTTGGTTATTTTGGACTTATGATTCTTGTACAGTATGCCATATACAACTGTGCACACTCTGGGAAAGGACAACAAAAGGTTATGGGCCAAGGACATGCTTGGTGAAAATGGTGGAAGGAATGTTCTACAAAACTGTGAGTGTATCTTGGCATAATTATTACATGGGATACTCATTATCCAATGGATGAACTTAGAGGTGAACATTTATTTTCTGGACTTTATTGGTATATTAACCCAATAAATAAGTTTGACAAAAAGGAGTCTGAATTTTGGGAAAGTTTCTATGATCATTATAGAAAGTTGGTTATAAGTGTATATGTTATTCTATTATAGATATCTCATTTTTGATTTGTAATGGCTTCCTCTATAGATGAAGGTGCAATTAGTATGGGAGGATCGGTGTTGCAATTTTCTAAGCTAAATGATAGGACTTATTGATCTTGGATATATGACATTTCTATGTTTCTAAGGGAGAGAGGTCTATATGGTTTTGCTGATGGTAGTTTAGTTTCACCTACAGAAAGTGCTACCCAGGAGATTAAGGAGTGATATCTTTTCACTGAATACAGAAAAATGAGCTTCACCTCTTTAATCTAAAAATTAAATTCTGTAACTGTAGGTTAGCTTTAATTCCTACTGTGGTATATCACTTCCTGTTATATTTGAGCTTATTCTAAACTTAGCACACTACAAATGTTTCTAAAATCTTGTGCCAAGTTGTCAAACTGCTATTCCTACAAAGCCATTGTTCGTCTGAATAATATTTGTACATTAGTGCATTTGAGCCACGAGCTGAATGCCGTAGTTAACATCATACAAAAACCAGGTGATATGTTATCAGTAAATTCCTTCCCTTTGTAATTTGACTGTAAAATAATTACACATCGGTTTCCAACAACACTAGCCAATGCCCGAGAGATTGGCCACGTCACTATTGAAGCCAAATACTACAAAAATGAANAAAAGCTGGAAAACACTGAATGAATAGAACAAGCACTTCTCCACAGTACATAAAAAATTACTGAAAATAAAAAAAAGAAGGATGTTAATAATAAATACCTGGTAATTTTGGCCTGTTTCTAGTAAGGCAAAAAGCAAAAGTCCTCCAAATGCCAGTATTACACCTAAAAGCATCCTAAGCACCCAGTAACGTTCTGCCAAAACGCAAGCTCGCCGACGGAAGCATTTGTCTAGCCACACGCACACCTGCAAACACCCAAAGTAACTCCCAATTAGAATAACCTCTTCTTGAATTCAAAGATCATAAAGATATGGCAATGTCCATGTCAATAGATAATTGTCAAAGGTCAAGATGATAAAACAAGGACGACACTTTTAGAAGTGCAGTAGCTGTCACTGCCCTTAATACATAGTACCAGACTTCATACAGTAGCAAAAATGAAAATCCTCCAGTCTGTCAAATATTTAGTTTCAAATCGTAGGACCAAGACAATACATCAAAGACCCAGACCGTTAACATTATAACATTTAATTCCAAACATGAACAAAATAATTTTACCAACATTATCACTACACTGAAATGAAGAGCTATTAATATGCTAATGATTGGTCTTTAGTAGTATTATGAACCATACAGTACTGACAAGGGAACCACTCATGTGGGCATGCTGAAACCTCACTTGAAATTTATATCATAGATAGAGGATGATAAGATATGAACATCCTCAAAGTTGTAGCTGCCGATAAGCACTGCAAGGTATTACAAAAAATATAAATGTTAACGTTCATGGGGCTACTCCCAGGATAGACTCCACGCCCGCGAACATGGTAGCGGAGTCGACTTCACGGTCGCGAACACGATCCCGGTAACGGTACAAAAGAAAAACGCCTAATAACACCGTTATGATCCTGATGAAATTAATTAAAACAAATACTACCAGATAAAACACTAATGGCGATAGTTTAACCAACAAAATTTAAAACCATATTAATTGTGAAAATCATGCATTTCTACTCAATGATATAGGAATTTTGTTGTTGTTTGCAGTGTCACACTGACAACAAGAAGCATATATCACACGTCAAACACTAATATAAAAGTATGTACATAACATAAAGACGGACACAGCGACACCTACACTTTTTATGGTTTACATGTTGTTAAAAATCGATTATTTGCAAAATTGCAATATTTGTAGCGTAAATAAATACAAATCTGTTTAATCAAATATTCAGCTAGGAATACAGTATTTTTTTTAGTTAATTTCATCGGAATCGTAACAGTGTTATTAGGTGTTTTTCTTTTATTTCGTTACCGGGATCATGTTTTTCGCAGCCGTGGAGTCTATCCCGGGAGTAGCCCCATGAACGTTAACATTTATATTTTTTGTAATACCGTGCAGTGCGTATCGGCAGCTAAAATTTTGAGTATGTTCGTATCTTATCATCCTCTATCTATGATATAAATTTCAAGTGAGTTTTCAGCATGCCCACATGAGTGGTTCCCTTGTGAGATGCAAAACATTTTTGACACATACCATTTTTTCAGCTTTCGCTTTAACCTCACAAGAAAAATCTGAGAGGCTACGTNTCAAATTCAAAACCACATTACAGAGCAATCTGAAACTCAGCCAGTAAATAAAAAGTGTACTGGCTGAGCTCCAGACACCTCACTAGGAGCACCCGTTATGATGATGAACAACCACATTGGAACACTCTCCTTCTTCAATTGATACAGAACCCATTTTCCACCACCCACAATGCTCAAATCCATGCCTTCGTCTCCTGAGATAACACATAAAAATCGAAATGGAAAATCAAGTGCAAACTGTGAAGTAATTGTTATGCTTGGATAATCAAAGAAAAAAAAAATAGTAAATCAAACTTTGTTCTTAAAAAAACATTTGTTCATCAAGGTTCTGATTTGAATGTTCAGACATTCATTAAGGGTGACTGGTAAGGAGCAGTTGCATTAGCTGGGTTGTTAGAAAGGCTCTTACTTTGCTGCACTTGCTAGCTAGTTGCTGTTACACACTTCACACTTTTGGTTCTGGTTCACATACCTGCTGCTGGGATAAACATTTGCTAAATCTTGACAAGGACTGGTCTTGCAGCCCTAAACTGGTGTTCCATAGAAGGAGTTGTAAATGCTCAGCAAAGCAGACTCTACCTTTCTACATCTGTCCAGTTTCTTTTTTTTTTCCTTCTTCAACTGTACAGTGGGATCGTTCAATAACAGTTGTCGACCAGAACACCTGAACACAGGATGCTATCGAATTTTAGGTCAGCACTTCGGTGTTTTACAATTTGATAACTTGAGAGGAGAGATGTTTTGAGAAAGTTGTATTGCTTGATATATGTCAGGAAAGTACTGCTGGTCACAAAAATATGATAACCGAAGTTTCTTTTAGTTTTTTTCTTTCCTCGAAGCTCAAGCGTAGCAAAATCTGTAGCATTGCAAAAGGTACTTTGGCGGTTGTAGAAGTAACGATTTGTTTACTCAATTACTGGCAGGATATCTGATATCGGACGGTTTCTCGTACCAGCCAATGACATGCGTACCGTACGAAATCAGCACTCTAAGGTGTTTTCTATTAGTTAGAATTAATGTACTAATAGTTAGAATCAAAACAAAACACAGCTTGTTAGAGGATTTAACTTCTGTTTATATTGTGAAATTTCACTTGTTTATCAAAGTAATTATCACATTAATGTAATGTAATTGATATTCACATTGAGTATAATAAGATTTCATATGTACAGTTGCTGCAATATTTTTGTTTAATATTAATTTTCGTATGAGGTGTAATCACGCTTGTTTATTTGACTGGTATAATTTGTTTTGATATTCTCTTTGAGTGTGGTAGGATTACACTTCTTTGCTCAAGCAATTACCCTATACAAATATAACTTTGTTTAATATTCACATTTGAGTAAGGTAACATTGGTCACTTATATTTGATAAAATATTTTTTATTTCTAACTTAGTTTTTATATTTGCATTCGACTAAGGTAAAATATCTCATGCATATCTGATAAAATAAAGTTTTATTTTAATTTTAACTTCGTCTTGATGTTCACATTGGAGTAGGGTAAAACTGCTCATGTATATTCAATGAAATATTTGTTTAATTTTATTTTGATATTTTATATATATATACACACCGTCAATCCAAAAAGTTCCGGGACTACCGTTAAAAAAATTGAAAATATATAAAAAAATGTTAATTGAGATGTTCTACTGTAAAGAGTGTGGACTCTTTTTTTAAAATTGTTAATGATTTTTCCCTATTTAGTGAATTTTTATCTTATTTTGGTGATTTATTAATCACAAAATAGTTAAGTACTTTCACAGCACATTTATTTCTATCGCGAGCAAACTGGGAAGCGTGTTTTAACATTCTCAGTTTGGCATAGTCAGTCAATTCAGCAGCAACCAATCGTCTAATCACGTGTGTGGCTGAGTCGCAACAGCAAGCAGCGTCCAAGGTGAACTTCGTTCTCAACGTAAGCAACACCAACTGGTTACCGGAAGCAAGCGAGAGGCGAAGAGAGTTACCGAGCTAGGAACTGGAGAGACAGGGTGATAAACATTCGAGTTGGCCAGCCATGTGAATCTCAAGAGGATTTAACGAAAATCAAATAATGCAAATTTGGGACAAAAATGACAGTACAAATGTGATAGAAATCATATAGAAACTTGCAGTACACCTGAATCAGTGGATAGAGTTATCTGCGTACCAAAAACGGCGACTATTTCGAGAAAGTACGAAACTGGGGAATTTTAATGCCGAGGAGGTGTAATGTCTGGAGCTAGCGAGAGTGGCAACACTGGGAAAGAAAACGGAAATGAGGCGATTCGAGGAGATGGCTGAATAAGACAGATTGGAAGTGAAAGACAGTAGGAGAGGTATCAAAATAAACCCGACAAATCCACGGGGATATAGTGAAATGGAGTGTAGGAAAAGTTAAAGGAAAATATCCTTCACAAGCTGGGCAATATTACATTATTCTTCGATCAGTAACTTGCCTGGCGTGACATATAGAAGAAAATCTGTGTTCCACGAGGCGTGTTTGATGGAAGACATCTTGATGCGGAATAAGAGGCAGTGTCAGACTGGTTAGACAGAGGAATCCGAGTGACTGAACGAGATCCGGTGGCTTGAACGAAGAGATGGGAAAGCTGCACTGAAGGATTATCCACATTCTGAGACGACTGGTTGGCAAATATGGTAAGGGGACATTAAGAAGAACTGAATTTTGGGACTTGTTGGCGATAGGATTTGGGGGATAGTTTGGCTACTTGAGCAACGTGGCGATTGTGTATTTCGCAGTGAACTGACCTAGGCAGGAATTTAAAGGTATGAATAATAGCATGAATCATATAAACTTTGTGTTTACCACTCAAAAATATAAATAATATAATAAAGTGCCTAGGCCAGCTGGTAGACCGAGTTAACCTTAATGTTAAGCGGAAGAGCCAAATAAATGTATGTTACATTTCTGCATACGGCTACCGAAATATGGAATTGTAGTATTGGAGACGCGGACACGTACTGTGCAGCAGACTAGATTTGTTGTGAACAGCAGAGTGGGTTGAAATATGTTCAAGTAAAATGTAAATAACAAATCCATATTTTGGTGGTAACTTAGACAGACAAATACACTAAGGGTATTGGCTATTAAAATACAGCTGACTGGCACGTTCATAAATAATAACTGGACTGGAATAATGATTTAAAATAATGGCAGAACAAACCTGTGAACTTACCAAACGATCGGCTAGGCAGTGTTGCCAAGTCTAATTGCTGATTACGCATCAAGTGCGTGCACCAAATGCTCCAGTGCGGTAAATATTAAGGTCGCGTAACCAAGCACACCAGCAAGTATAAGCTGATATGTGGGCAGTAAGTAACATTCTACAGTGCTGTCGAAAAGGCACGACACACACGACCCTGAAGGCGTCTCGATTTTGACGGGCAAAAACATTAGATTTTCGACAACACTGGGTATTCCTACAGACTTCTGAGTTAATAGAACCCAAAAGTCGTAGAAGGCATCGCCTGGATGAGAAAAGTAGCTTGCGAATACTGTTATATGAATGTAAACAACACAATACATCGTCATCTGGTTGTATACAAGAGGTTATCATAGTGGTGCTTCATGTCGTTACATATGAAAGCCGTAAAGCTCATGAGCACACTATTACAAGTGTAGCACATAAAACTGTAGCAAGTAAGCATATAGAAGTCACACGAGTAGTGACGCAGATGGTGTCGACCGTGTCACGGTTAAGAAGAACAATCAAAAACAGTTACGACAGTGATCTTGACATCGAACACAAAGAAGTCAAAACTTCTCTGGGTCACAGACATAGAATGAAGAAGTACTTGAAATGAGTCATGGGCGGACACGTGCCTTAGCAAAGGGTACGTCAAACATCCCGGGCAATGACACTACATAGTCCCCTCCAACATTGATGCAACGATTACAACGCTCATATAACCACTGGAAACTATTTCAAAATTCTTCTGAAAAAATCCTCTTCAATTGGCGCATCACATAGGTTTGAATGTCTTTAATATCGTTCACCTTTCATGTGCAACTTGAGTTTTGGAAAACGAAAAAGTTACACGGAGCTAGATCAGGTGAATATGGATGGTGCTGGAGCACAGGGATTTGTTTTCGAGCCAAAAACTGCATCACAATAACAGCCGCATGGGCGGGCGCGTTTTCATACAGCAGAAAGAAGTATTTCTCGGCCCACCGTTCTGGTCGGACCCGACGAATTCAGTGGTGAACCACTGTTTTAGCAATATTGAGCTTTTCTGCAATCATTCTGCAATAGAGGTGACGGTCAGTGGCCAGGAGATCACGAATTCTTTCGACGCTCTCATCTGTTAAGCTCGTGGTGGGGTGCCGCCGATCTTGCATCATCTTCAAGCGACTCTCGGCCTTCTTTTAATCTTTTGTACCACTCAAACACTTTTGAACGTGATAAACAGCCATCACCATAAGCAATTTTCATCGACTCGTACGTTTCCGTAGCCGTTTTACCGAGTTTAAAATTAAATTTGATCACTTTTCTCTGTTCCATCACAATTTGTTGACAAACCAAAAAATCCAAAACAATTCAAAAGCCCACTACTCAGCACAGAATGGTCGTAACTGACTCAACCAGACGCATGTTTACAGCTGATTGTTGCCACTAAAAGATTATTCAGGTGTCTAACAGATGGCTCCATTTGTAGGCTAGAAAAAAAGTCAGTCCCGGAACTTTTCAGACAGACAGTGTATATTGTCTGAAGCTGGAAAAGAAACATGGATTTTATTTTTATATTCGTTTTTGTGTAGGGTAGAAGTTTACTAGATCAAACAAATATTTTGCTTTGACGTGTTTTGTGAGTACTATCAACTGTTCATATTCCATGTGCCGCTGACCTCTGTAATGCTTGAATGTGGTTCATTAAATGTGTACAGCAGTATTTCTTAACTTTTTTTTATTGACTTTGCCTGGCCAACTTAGAGGTATCAATTGTTCATTCAGTCTGTGTGACACTGAAGGTAGGAACTCCTATATTGTTTGTGTGTTAATTTAGCAGTAGCCCCTGCTTGGCCTGAGGTTCGGGACGTTAAAGCATCCCTGCAGCCTCATTGGGTTAATCAAAGGCACCTTAAATTCCCAAATTTATTAATGATACTTTATTTTTATCTCGCGTTGTGTTTACACAGTTTAAAATCCTACACTTTATTAGTAACCGATCAAAGAGGCTGTAGAATTGTTTAAAGTACACTCGTATGCTTCAACAATTCCTCGCAGCCAGCAGCGTGACGTTACAAGTTCCACTACTGTACATGAACACTGAAAGAAATAGAGTACATTATCATGTTAAGAGAGCCTGGGTGTCAGTCTCTATTAATTCTACAACATCTATTTTAAACCATCAGTTTTGTGAGTGTATAATTCACAATACCATTGTCATTGTCATTGTTGTTGTTGTTGTGTTGCATCCTCTGATGTTGTTTTGGTCAGTACAGTCTTTACCAGGCCACTTGTTTATGTTTACTCTGTGTTGTTGTAGATGGCTGTACTTGTTG
>KZ873802.1:3964-21441 GCA_003456935.1 Machilis hrabei
TACACAAAGTATTTCCCCCTCAAAATCATACAACTTTTGTCTGACACTTTTTTCGCGGAAATGCCGCCCTTCTTAGATATTTGGCCATATTGATTTAAATGGATCACCCGGTATATGTTGCACAGATACATTTAGGCCTAATTTTCTCAACAATTAAGGCCCACTCAGGCGAGTGATTATTATCATTGTGTTCACCATTACATCGGCAACATAATTCAATAAGTTTTACTGCAATATCGAGTTAACACTCCTATACGTTTCATTGTTAGTTGACATGCGTAGAACGATTCGTATGTTGATAGGATACTTCTGTATTTTGATTCCAGGAACTTTTGGTGGTGCCTCCAAGAAGCCTAATGAGTTTATGTTTAATGTATGTTCACGAAGATTACCTGCCCTTTACTAACTTATTTTCAGTAACTCCTTCTTTACAACCCATTTGTTTAATGTAATAGCATTATGAAAGTGTCCCTAGTGACCCATTGTATATCGACGGGACGTAAACACCACCACTANGAAAGTGTGTGCACTCGACAAAATTTCTTGAATCAGGTTTGCATTTTTTTTTTTGCCGAAGAATATACGAAAGCCTGTAGTCCCGTACAGAGAGGATTGTCGTTTGTCGTAATTAGTTAACTTGTTTCAAAGATCTGGCAGTGTAGGCCTACGCTATATTACATTAAGCGTTTCAGGCGTTCTTAGAGGAGTTATTCCAATTACTATGGTAAGAATCACTTCGTTGTTTACAGGCATGTACAACTTTGAATCCTCTTCAGCCATAGCGTTTTTCGTTACTGGAAGAAGCAGGATTTCATTATAAAATGAGGCACTCTTCTGGAAAAAAAAATAATAAACTCCGACGATTTGACAACATACTGTATGTACAAATATCATACGTGGCTTGCAGCACGGCAAAACAGGAGACGTGTTTTCCATTGCATATAGCACAGATTCTAATCAAGTAGTGTAAAAATGATGCAAACAAATTATGTTGTTACTCGTCAACTTTCTAAAGGTACTTGAAAAATTGAAATTAGTTTCAGATATATATGTATAATTATTCAGAAACTTCAATAAGAGTGCTGTTAATTTTATAATGACGTATTGATCACGTAATATGATGAAATGAACAAGGATGCCTCACATACTGTAAATTCTGATTTAGCACATCATGTTCGATAAAGTGAAAACGAAAATCTACTTTNCACCGTACTTGTCAGTTTATGTAGATTTCTGACGGCTTGTAGGATACTACTGTCTAAAGTGAACGAGCATATATGTAAGGTAATCTTGGTTTAATTAGTTGTATTTGATGCTATTACAGTGGAATTAAAAATAATTGATAACTTTGTTAAGCAGTTTGCTTACGTTAGCACCTGTTTGTTTCATTACATGAACTGTACTGAATTCAGAAAGCAGCATGAGAATGTACAGAGTAATTGTAACCTACGTAAAATCGCCTACGTTATGACAGTCTATTGAATTATTAAATGATCATGGCAATACAGGAATATACATTTGGCGTAACAGCTAATTATAAAGATAATATAAAAATTAATATATCATGAAATGTCATTCTCTACAACTCAACAGCTACAAATGAAATCAAAAATAATTCAACAATTTGCGTGTTAAATGACATGTAACGGTTCTATGTATTAGTCTATAACATTTGACGGCACTGAGTGTTAGTGTTTACGTGTAAACTGCATTTTACGGACAATGTTAGTGTTGTCATTGACAACGCTTGCTTTGTACTTGTGTGTTAGTAATAAACGGCACTGCAGCCTCAGAACCGGGCTACTTGGGACAAGGCACGATGCAGACTGTGATAACAAGAACTGACAATTAATTAAAATACTTACAACTGAGTCCTGCTCCTGGAAAAGAGTAAGTGGTAAACATCATTACCATCGTACAGCTTTGACATTTTTCGAGTTGCAGTTTTTTACAAATTGTTACTTAAATTATGCCTTTTTACAATATAGAATCTTACGATGACATGGGTCCGCTCTCCTCTCATTGTTGAACACTAAATACTGAGTAATACAAACTCATTTTTGAAAAGTTGAAAATAATTCATATTATTTATGAAATACAATGGGAGCAATGAAAAGTGTTCATTCAACGACTTCTTAGGAGCTACAGATAAATGTCGTTAGACAGTACTTAACGTAAAGTGGATGTGTCATTTATAATCTCTATTAATAACCTGATTATATTACTTTCAGATGTCTTCACTCTCTCTGAAAATAGCAGACATATCCCTCGTGTACGACGATAAGGTTAGAAAAACAAGAGCCACACAAGACCTCAGTCACAGATTTTTGCCAATCGACTGATGGATGGCAACAATTACCAGTACCAATAGTTATGAGTGACGTCGTGCCCTTTACACTGTATCTGTGTCATTTACAACCAGCGGACTGAAAAGAGAGACAATACAATAGAACGTATCCTCATCTATGTAAGCTACTTTTAGCCTGTGGCCAGACTAAATCCATGGCGCAAAGGGCTTAAAAGTTGTTTCTATAAAACTGTCTGGCAGTACCGCTGCAACACAACAGTAAATATGCTGCGTTCTGATAAATTTCCTCCACACTTCAAAGCTAACGCCAGTAGACCTCTGATTACAAGCCAGGAATCTTGTTTACCAAGAACAATTACTCTGGAAACGTATTCAGGCTGTTTTTGTAACTAAATGTCCTGCATCTGGTGTAATAGAATAGGTCTATCGATTACTAATTTGCCTTGTGGAAACTTACATTCAACGTCATTTGGAATTTCTACAGCTCTTGACTCACAAAGGGACCACTGTTGTGGGCATGCTGAAACGTCACTTAAAATTTATATCATAGATAGAGGATGATAAGATATGAACATCCTCAAAATTGTAGCTGCCGATACGCACTGCAAGGTATTACCAAAGATATCAATTTTAACNTTCATGGGGCTACTCCCAGGATCGACTCCACGGCCGTGAACACGATCCAGGTAACGTTATAGAAGAAAAACGCCGAATAACACCGTTACGATCTCGATGAAATTAAAAAAATAAACACTACCAGGTACAACTCTAATGGCGATAGTTTAACCAACAACATNTCTAAAACAATATTAATTGTGAAAATCATGCATTTCTACTCAATGTGACACTGATTTAAGAATTTTTTGTTGTTTGCAGTGTCGCATTGACAACAAGAAGCATATATCACACGTCCAAGACTAATATAAAAGTATGTACGTAACATAATAACGGAGAGAGCGACACCTACATATTTAATGGTTTACATGTTGATAAAAATCGATTAGTTGCAAAATTGCAATATTTGTAGCGTAAATAAATAAAAATCTGTTTAATCAAATATTCAGCTAAGAATACAGTATTTTTTTAGTTAATTTCATTGGGATCGTAAAGGTCTTATTAACAGTTTTTCTTTTATACTGTTACCGGGATCGTGTTCGCGGCCTTGGAAGAAGAAGAAGAAGAAGAAGAAGAAAAGGATAGGGGTGCCCCTCCAACGCACTTCCCTGTGTGACACGACCGAAAGGAAGCAGTCGACTCCGCTACCATGCTCGCGGGCGTGGAGTCTATCCTGGGAGTAGCTCCATGAACGTTAACATTGATATTTTTTGTAATACCTTGCAGTGCGTATCAGCAGCTAAAATTTTGAGGATGTTCATATCTTATCATCCTCTATCTATGATATACATTTCAAGTGAGGTTTCAGCATGCCCAAATGAGTGGTTCCCTTGTCAGAGTTATAAAGCATATGTCCACTTCAAAGTTAAATTGAGACTGTCCAGTAACATTAGCTCAACTCCTTAAGGAACCGTTTCCCCGACAAATGACAATAACACTTTTTATCACCTCCAGGTATTTAATTTATGACAAGAGTCTGTTGCAGCATTTTTGTAAACTTCCTGTGTGAAGAANAATAATTAATAAAACATTATTACCAATTTTTACTTAAAATAACAAGTACATGTTCGACATACACATTTACAAAAGAAGCACCCTACATGTTTTAATAGTCGTCATTATCTTTATTGTGCTCAATACGTTTGAAACACGGTTTCTTCTGGAGCAGAAACTGAAACACGGCATGATATCATGCAATAAATTAGCAATTTACTTGCGTACTTACAAATTTACGTAACTGATTACAAACAATATGTGTAATAAAAGTGCACTCATTAAACGTCTACTAAGTACTGTGAATCGCAATATCCAGTGTATACCAAACACGAGTGCATAACCATTCACAAACAATGTAAAGGTACGTGATCTTTTTTTAAGTCTTTTTGTATTTCTATCCCTGAGATTCTTTTGTTACTTGTACAGCAGCAAGAATGGCATATTTTGTTATGAATATATACTACCCGTTGCGGAAGCCACACGAATAGAAGATAACAAGAATTGCCGTATCTNTAAACTCACCAAAGGAAGCTTCCCAAAGCTTAGACTACTCTAAAATCTGCAAAGTAAATATTTATATTAATGTCACTCTTCATGGAAGGAAAAACT
Organism: Machilis hrabei; assembly: GCA_003456935.1. Lineage (NCBI taxonomy): Eukaryota > Metazoa > Arthropoda > Insecta > Archaeognatha > Machilidae > Machilis > Machilis hrabei. The sequence continues at coordinate 8,493 of KZ873802.1, forward strand.
GTTACGCTTCTTGAGATGTCTCACTAGCACATTAACGAGCCTTTCCTTTTTCAAGTGCGGACCAGTATTATAAAATAGGACGAACTTGTGTGCCTTGTAAAGACTTGCTAAGCAATAAAGTATTTCTTGAAACTGAAAAAAAAATCATAACGTTTTGGAAGCAGCTTAAGGTGTAGCAGAAACATGGTAATGCCAGACGAAATATTAATGCTATTTGAAAAAATGAGGTAGAGAACAAGACTGGGTTTTGCTGAGATTCCAGTTAACCCAATCCTCCANACCCTAACGGAGAATTTGGTGAAGATCCGTATTTTTACAAGAAAGATCCCGAAAACGTCGTGGAAGTTAGGCAATGCGTGGAAGCTATAGCCTCGAGCACCGTGACAGTAGGTACAGAGTTCTGTAGGATTGATTTAAAAATAATTTGGTTAATCTTATCATAATTTTCGCAAAGTTTTTAATAGATTAGTGACTTCTTTAAGTGAAATAGGATATTTTGTGTAACAAATGAAGTTAAGTAGTATCAGTATTAAAAAAAAGTACTTTTATAGCCAAGAAAGTTGCCACTTTTTATGTTAATTACTTATTTTATGAACAAAAACAAAATCGGTTAATCGAAGTAGCAAAAAAGCAAGCATTGGATTTTTGTGTCAATTTGACGATGACGTTGTGGTCACTTTGACCACACAAATGCAAGCACCGTTTGGAGACACAGCTATCGAAGTTTTGAAATCACAATGGTTCAGCGGCTGTAGTACAGTTTTTCCCTTATCCAATCATGAAGGACAGAAAAGTGAACTTCAAAATACTTATTACGATCTTTCTTTCAAAGAACTGTTGCAATTCATTGTAAAAATTGATCTCGAGATAATGGATCACAGAGTGGCAAGGCTGATTCGTTTAGTTTTAAATCCGGTTCTCTTTCTATGCAGTGTATAGAAAGAAATAGGTTGTACATCTGGACCCGTTTTCTTGAAACGCATCTGGAGCCAGGCACTCTTGGGTCTGCGATTATAGCGTACTTAGCCTATATATTTGTCTATACTAAGAAGGCTGGATTATGATCCATTGATATTGAGGTACCTTGTCTCATGTACATCTGGGCCCGTTTTTTTTAAACGCGTTTGGAGCCTGGTACTCTGGGTTGTAGAACGCTGGGTCCAGACACCCTGGTGCCTGGCGCTATGGAACACGCATGTTAACGCCTAGTATTTTAATATATTGAGAAAGTTGTAACCTATTTTAGAAGTTGGAATTTTAAAGTTCCGATGTTTATGGCTTTGCTTCGGTTTGAAACACATGACTGTTGAGATCATGTTTGTCCGGGCAGCCCGGCTTAAAAAACTTTAATGGTAGGGTAATCAAGAAATAATTATGAATATTGAATTCATGTTGTCGTACTGTTTAAGAAGCGAGTTGGATTTAATAAAAACACTCACAAGTGGGCGAGTGGCGATATTCATTTTACTCCCACCAAGCTATTACACCATGTAGTTACATGGATTTATCTGTGTGTTTTTTTCGATCGTACATGCAATCACGTGATATGGCAGAAGTCATTAATGAAACATTACGGGGAAGCCTACAGTGTTAAACGCATTTCGTAACTCTTTGTGTTACAAGACGTGTCCGTGACTTCCTGGGTTATTAATGAAGTCAAATTTGTTATTGCTTTAGTTTAATGTTCTTTTTTTTAATTATTCATATTTGAAACTACTGGCGGATTACTGACCTTTTGAAAATATAAAACCGTTCTTTAACAATACGGATAGCGTTATTTTTAAGAAAGTTAGAAATACAATAATTTTGAAAGATGTAAAAATCTCCAAAACTTACCCTTACGGCCAGAAAATATTAATTTTTGAAAAGACTTGTGAAATCCTTATGATTCTTATGAAAAATGGATGTTAAAAATTACGTCACACGATAAACTGTTTATGAAAATGTGACGACGATGATTGGTCTCATGACGACCATCTTCATATCAGAAATATTAGTTAAAGATAAACTTTGTAACTGCTTCACCCTGAAAATCGCATCGGCTGCATGACATTGAATCGTTGAAAGACCCTCGGTGTCTATATTTTAAAATTACTAGTCAAAACATCGATGACAACGATTCCATTTGTTTTTATATATTTTATCTAAATAATAAAAAAATATGTACAATCACTTTACCATAAACATGAAACTACAAGAGGAATGGAATGGACAACTTGGTAAGCTTACTGATACACTGTCTGTAGTGGGTTATTATAATATCCCCCTTGACATTGCCTCAAACTGCGTTTTATCTTTATTCCACAGGATATTATCGAAATTGTTTTATAACGTCAGTTTGTAATAAGACGAGCTATTTCAGAGTACATTATAGATGTACAAAAATAGTTTTGACGTCAAATAAATCGCCATTGAGTCTGTGTCTTTAAAAATATACATCTGGGTACACAGTGTTGGCTAAACAAAAGGTTGAAATTCGAACCTCATAGCACTTTCAACGTATAGAGTAAACTTTAGGAGAATAATGTCTCATATAGGTATAAGGTCTTTAAAAAATAAGCAACTGAAATATTCAGTGAATCTTTTTGCACTTAATGCTAGTCATGTAAGTTATGAATATGCTACTATTACAGGATTCGTTAGATCCAGAGCCTCCGTACAAAATTACGTATATAGTTCTAATGGACGTCTTTGGACAGAAATTAAAAACTGTAAGTGGATATGCTTGAATTTTAGGTTAGTTCGGTTAGGTTAGGTTACGTAAGTTGATTATTAAAACCTTATTAAAGAAAATACAAATTAAATTGAGGCTTCTGCGCAACCAATTTGGAACTGATTGGTTGCTCGACCAACTCCGATTTGGGCGAAATTTGTGTCAGTGACAGGACTTCAAAACATACTTCATTAATTTTTTAGCCCTTGACCTCTGTCGTGCAGAGGTCATAGACTGCTGGAGTGTGAGCTGAAAATATGTGTTGCAAAGGTTTGGGGCGATTTCAAGTACTCAGAAACCATAAAAGATACAGGTATGAATAAACCAGATTTGGCAAACATATGTTTGTGGCTAAATAATGATGCAATTAAACTTGATATTAATAGAAAGTTAATTACGTAATACAATAGAAAAGTTGTTTAAATCGGATTTCAGGAATTTATTGCTCCTAAATGACACTCGTGGAAATTCTTGAGTATGTTTTTTTTTAGAGAGACTAGCAATATGTTTAATCATTAATTGACAAACAACAGTTAAATACATGTTGAAAAAGTGCCTCAAAGTTGGAAGATATTGAAAAATCCAAAATTTCAGCATGGGGGAGTACTAGCAAAAAAAAAATCATAATTAGTGCGTGAGTAGCCCCAAACGTGTACTACAAATAACCGTATATTTTGACTTGACTATTTACCTGGTTGAGAAATAACACTGTCTTCAATTTGCGTGCCTGTGTTTTTAGCACTATTTACACGTAATTTGTTATCGGTATTGTCATAAATGCCGTGTAAAATCTAGTAAAATTATTGCCCTAATTTATGTCATATTATAAAAGGAAACACTGCAATTGTTTTTGTACAATAGTTTATTTTATGATAAACTCCTAAGCAAGAAGTAGTATTGTACATGTTTCGTCAGCATTACTTAATTTCTCACTTAGGTCACTGGTAATATTATGTAAGTACACTTCCAGTGGCAGTACTTAGTTCAACTGGAGAAACTATATGTAAGATGTTTTCTTTGGCAACCAATGCAATGTAATTTTCTGACAATTTAAAATGGTTACTTAGTCCTGCTGGATGAAAGAAACTAACTTTATAGTCTGAATATTCTATTGAACTATCCAGAACTATTCCTCACCCCCATTTACCATCGTATATACAACATACATAATATTTTGCATTANCAGAAGTTTGACATCGCTTCTTTTCATCTACTTCACTCACTAGAACGTCAACAAAATTTGTTGTGGAAGACACTTGCTTCANTTGTATTTCATTACAGGTTAAAATAATTAAGAAGTGCTTTCTCTAGAACAGCAACTACATTTTCAAATCGCTTTTGAAGTTTCACATGTTCCTCCTCAACAGCTTCATAATGCACAAAAAAAAGTAATTCCCTTAATATGAGCAATGCACACATTGAACATGTCTTCTGGAGTGAGAATATGAGCATTTTCTGTTGTTTGTAAACTTGATTTGGTTACAAGACGCTTTATAGTAAGTACCCCCACTCCATCACATGGTCCTTTTCCATGCGAAGTTGCAAAGAAGTACCATGTTACATTAAGCCCAAAGGCTGTTGTTGTTTTGTAGCAGAGATAACAACATTCTTGTTATTTGGTATTGCCCACCTGCAAAATCAGAAAAATAATGTAGTATATCTACATATGGCATAGATGTTTTGATTTCTGCAATAATGGTTTTCTGAAATGTATAAAATGCAGTAGTTGTGTGGCTTAAACAGTTACTTATTACACAAAAACTTTTCGATGTTATATTACTACAATGTTCATATTTTTAATGTAATACAAATGGGTGTAGCGTTGCCTGAGAATTAGCTCAGTGATAAATTTGTTATTTCATCCTGTAGCACCAATGTGAAATTTTCAGAAACGTCACACAGCACAATGCACTCACTTAACGTTAAGGTTGTCCTTTTTCTCCGAAAAAAACTGAGATTGGCATTTGGCAGTTAGTGGACTTTTAAATCTTTCAAATGTTTCAACAAATTTGCTGTATGGTTTAATAACTGGAATCAGGTTACATCGATCTCTTGTCACCCATTGCTTATAACGAGTCTCAGCATCCATCATTTCATCCCCTTGGAATTACAACAAAACGGTATTAACTGACATTGCAAGGGTAGTCAAACAAAACAGACACTTTCTCCAGTTGAACTAANTACTGCCACTGTAAAAGTGAAATTCTGATGAAGCATGAACAATAATACNTCTTGCTTAGGAGGGTTTCATAAAATAAACTATTGTAGAAAAACAAATGCAGTGCTTCCTTTTATAATATGACATAAATCAGGGCAATAAGTTTACTAGATTTTACACAACATTTATGACAATACTGATTACAAATTAGTGAAATTACTGTACATGTAAATAGTGCTAAAACACAGGCACGCACAAACCTATTTTGGAGCCAACTGAAGACAGTGTTATTTCTGAACGAGGTAAATAGTCAACTCAAAACACACGGTAATTTGTAGTAAACACACAAAATAAGATTATTTTGCTAGTACTCCCACATGCTGAAATATTGGTCTGAAGTTCAACATTTTTCAATGTCTTCTAACTTTGAAACACTTTTTAACATGTAGAATACTGTGCTATTCAGAATATAAGATTAAAAGCAGACTATCCAAGATGCAGAGTGCTAATTACATCGCAGTTATAAGAAATCAAAAATGTCATTACAAAACACAGTTCTATATGGCTTCTTACTTATAAATAGGCATAGGCCCTATGTGAAACAAATATCCAACTTATGTAAAGAAAACTATTTCACATGTGTATTACATTTAATCCAACATGATTCAGCACATATTTTTGGTGTCGGTCCAAGAATTTGTGCCGAACTGGGCGGGGCCAACGCAGTTTCAATGCCTTATACCTGTGGCCTAATAACGCACTTTTTTTTTCGGAATTAACAGCACAAATTTAGCAAATTGTTTGTATCGGTCCTACAAATTGTGCCGTACTGGGCGGGGTCAACTTCACGGACCTGTTACATTTAACCTTACTCGCAAAGTTGTCCATTCCATTACTCTTGTAATTTCATGTTTATGGCAAAGTGATTGTACATTCCTTTAATGTTTCTATTATTTAGATAAAATAAAACAACAAATGAAACAGTTGTCCTCGACGTTTCGACTAGTTATTTTAAAATATGGATGCTGTCATTAGTACACCGAGGGTCTTTCAAACGATTCAATGTCATGCAACTGGTGCGCTTTTTAGGGTGAAGCAGTTTCAAAGTTTTTTTATTAACTAATATTTCAGATCTAAAAATGTTCGTCGCATTTTTCGTAAACGGTTTATCATGTGACGTAATGTTTAATATCCATTTTTCATAAAGAGCACACATGTCTTATAAAAAATTTAGAATTTCTAACCGTATGGGCAATTTTTTAAAATTCTACTTTTTTCAAAATTACATTTCTAACTTTCCTACAAATAACAGTAATTCGGCCTTGATTTCACAAATGAATAGATAAAAAAACATTCAAAGATAAATTGACCTCATGAAATATTATTTGTTCCGAAACGAAATGTTTCTTGTCACTTCTGTGATTCAAAATTTGCTATCGCGTGCGATAATGGCGACTATATGTATTCAATAATAGGTTTTAAAACATACAAAAAATGTCTATTACACATTATTTCCATCTAATCTGTCTAATGTGAAATAATTTCAAATGTGCAACGAGAGGCTAGACAGACATTACAAAAATATGTATGTGACTAGGATAATGTAGGTGAGTTATTGTCCAAATAATATTACTTTAACTGTTTTTCTTGTAAGTGTTTACTTATTATGTTTAAACAAAGTAGGAATTTAATATGATTTCGGTTTTAAATTTAGGAAACAGATTAAAAACTTAGTGTTGTGGGGGTATAGCAACATTTGCTGGTCTCTCACTCTCGATGCAACTTCACCAACCGATGACAGTTAGCATAACGCTCTACAGCATAATGTCAGCTCGAGTTACAGTATATATTGTTAGGTTTCAGTGACGTTAACTTGAAATATGACATGAAGGTTAGGTTGAATGAGACCGTGGCCATAACGACTTCGTTACATCGAACTCATATGACGTCATATGCTAGTTTGTCCAGTCGAGTGGTCTGAGGCACNAGAAATCGTCAACATGAGCTGGGTTCCAAATGTCCTGGGTTCAATTCTCGGTGAGAGTGATATAATTTCTCAGTAAAAACATTTCATGTTAATCATTATCTGAGAACGAAACAACGATTTGATTATAATTTAGGGCTTGTTAAAACTGTGTAATATGATTAAAAAATAGTAATAAACAATTCGTATAGCTACAAAACACTACTAGGTTGACTAAGATGAGCACAACAATTTCTGTTGACTTGAATTTCCAACTCCAATAGAAAAAGCTTCTTCTCTCTCATCCCATTAGAGTCCAACGTACTTACTTCCTTGTTTTTACTTACCATTACTGCCATAAAGCAAATTTAGCAGTTTTTCAATCTAAAGTTTGGTTTTAAACTAAACGCAGTCTAACATAATTTATCACAGCCTACACGTCAACATTCACTTGAACGTTTTGAAAAGCATTGTTATTCAAACTAAGATATACAGTTTCCTTTCAGAGAATATAGGAGTCCAAAAAGTATTTAATTTTGTTTCTGTATTACCGTAGAATGTTTTAACATCAAATAAGGTGCATTCCAAAACTGAATTTAATATCTATAGCTTAAAAATGTGACCTGTAATGACGTTTTGTTCACTTTCTGATCTTTTAGCCAATTTTCTTAAATGTATTACTCAATTCTAAAATTCATTTCGGCGGTCATGTGTGTTTAATTTTGGGACAATTGACAGTTACCAAACGGTCATTGCAAAACTAGCACAAAGTAAAGGACGTCGATGAGGCTGAACTGACGTAATTAATTGGAATTTATAACTGATTTCTTCCATAACTCTCTGATCAAATCATCAGTTTAATATATGGCATTTTCTTTAACAGTATTATTAGTTCCTCATAACATAACAGTTTTACGTCTTTAAATATACAAATTAAAATTATGTTAAATAAGTTCATCGAGTCGCCGGAAGAAATTAAACAAACAGAAAAGCTGAGCTTCCTATTATCTTTTAAACTGTCACTTCCACAATGACAAGCCTTTTCCAAGTCCAAATCTATTGTTAAATTGGCAACACTGCTTTGGCCTTGAATGTACACCTTAATTCAAAGTTTCAATCTGCAGAGCTACCTTATAAATTATGCGGACTTTTTTTTTACTGCCAGTCTGTTTTCAACTTTGAAGTTTGGAAGAACTCTCTTAAATTACAGTTCAGATTGAACAGTTTTCTGCAGTGCTCAAATTCATTCTAGAGGTTTCGAATGTCACAAATGTTTATAATAGTATATTAATCCAAATGTATACTGAAGCACTGAAGAATGTTGATTGTCTACTACATTTTATATAGGTACGTTTATTTCAAGTACGCGTCAGTATGAATAGGTAGTGAATGGTGTGGACTACTAATACTAAAATGGAGCCTTACGAGTGGATTCAAGAATCACGAATGCAAGGTAATCTGTTTTCATACCATATGGAAACATGACACTAGTTTCTTTCAAGGAAACTTATTTTTTTCAAGTTCTATCTGNTTCAGAGAGACAACTTGGGTTATTTCTCACCGCTTGAAAATCGGTGTTTGCTTTGGCCTCTTTTTCACTGTGAGTGTGTTGACTTAACTTGTTAATCAATACTACGCACGAAAGCAAGCAGAGCCCTCTCCTACCTACGTACCTTCGTACTTTAACGTTATACATTACACTTTGCTGAGAACGCGCTCAACATATTTTAATACTTTCATTAATTTGTTATAAAATGTGTATATTACAAGAAGTAGAATCGGAGACTGGGCGAGTTCTTCGTCAAATATTTTGAACTAGTCGGGCTATTACTAGAAAACTTCCTACGTTTCTTTGCATGTTCACGTGGCTTCCTCAGGAACTTTACCTGTTTGTTCCTGAGGAAACGACATGAGCATACGGCGAAATGTTGGAAGTTTTCCAGTNACGACGGCGACTAGTTGACGAAGATTCTAACCAACGTTTCTGTAGGTCAAATTATTGCCGTAAAATAATACTAGAAACAGGACTGCTCTCTTTGAACTTTCATTCTCTGAGGAACTAAATGTAAACAACATAAGAAACACTAATTCTTTTCGTTCAATCATTATTGGAATTAAGAGGAAAGAACTCGACGTGACAAGTTTCAAGATCTTCCCATAGAAAACGAGGTGATGTAAATGTCGAATGNAATATAGAAATAAAATACGCAACGCAACCTACGCGTAAATTACCCGAGAGAAACTGATTGCTGGAGAACACATTTTATTAGTCTATTTTCCTCATATAATTGCAGAAAATATACGTGGATTTAATTAACGTAAGCACTCTAAGTAGGACTAAAACTACATTATGCGTAAAGCAAATAAGTTTACATTAATGACAATAGGAACTTTGGATTGTTTGTTATTGTTGTTTAGTTTTGTTGTACAAATAAAGTGTCTAAAGTTTTCGTACATTTCTGAATGTTTCCAAACAAATTGAATGTTTCTAAACAAATGTATAACTTGTCCNCAGATAAAATCAGTTCAGCTAGATTATCTAGCATTTACGTCATACATACTGCTTTTAAGTGCTAATTTGTATGACATGAAGTGGGATGATATGGAATAATATTACATGAAAAAAATTAACCCGCAAGTCTGCATCGAAATCAAACGAATGACGTCTGTACGCTGACCACTAGACGAAGGGCGCCGGTCCTTGACCTCCACAACGGCGGGCTTAAGAGTTAATTTGGGTGGAGTAGATAGTGTATAGGTAATCTGTCAATTAGACGTCTAACGATTACCTTTTGAGCCAGGGGCAAATATATTGGATACTGAGAGGAAACAAAGTTCAAATTTTCTCTCGTCTGAAGCGCATTAATAAGTATTCACACACCCGCAAAATAAACACTTTTTCAGAATTTATTTGTAAACGAGAGTACAAGTATATATACTAAAACCTTTTGCTGAACATAGTTTTACAACAGACATTCCGATAAATATACGTTAAAGATGGACTAGCCTCTAGGAGACATACAGTATATGTTTTGNTGCACAAACATTATTAAACTAAATCGACTGGGAGCAGTTGTATATTCATCTTTGATGTTGTACAGACGATTAGTTCAGTGAAACAGAACGAAAAATCGTTACTAATTTGCATAGTCCTGGAGTGTAACAGCTAAACATTTACAAAGAACACGCACAGTGGAACAAAATGTAGCAGCACATGTCCAAGAAATATAAGAGGATCTCTGCAAAACTGCTTCACATCCTGAAGATTTGTGGAAATGCCAAGCCCGAGTGACTCGAAGAAAGAGACTCTTGGAGCGTACATAACAAGTGGGACTATGTAATTCCTTAATGAAGTTGTGTTCACACACAAGGGCTTGTATAACAGCTTTGTGGTCTATAGGAAGGAATAGTGTTTGGGAAGCTCCATTATACTGATTTAAGAAGAGAACAGGTTACTGAGAGTTTTATTTTGTGCAGCACAACAACCCAAACTTCACGCCTTACAAGTTAAGGGTATTGCTATCAATAGAAGATAAACAGTCTCATGGCGTAGATAAAGCTTTTACAAGCGAACCTAGAGTAAAGTGTTGCATTTCAGTATTTTAAACATATCCAAAGTACACAGTTTACACATATTGAATGTAATTTAAATTTCAAATTAAATAAACCGAAATGAGGGCAGCATTATATTCTACGCACCTCCCTGCACTTTGTCGAAATGTTTTCTAAAATCTTAANTGCGTTTTTCTGTGGTTTATAACGACTATTCTGAAAACACGAAAACATGGCTTCTATTTAAAACACATCCTCAGTCAGCAAATGCATTTCTGAGTGTACGTTTGTGAGGTGGTCTTAAANTCAAAGATAGCTCTCCACTTTGGTTCAATTAATAGCAAGTAGTTCATTGTTTTAACTAACATGCAGGAATGGCGGAACGATGTTTTATGTCATTGTTATTTCACATGTCATTTGCAAGTAGCTTTTATGTTGCCTTGGAATAGTTTAACANATTCCATGTCTTCAGTAACGAAATCACAACTTGTTGAAATCTAAGGCAGTTTGTTCTTCGACTTACCGTTTCGGAGCCTGCTGCGGTGACTAATTCCTGTAGAGCACGTACCGATAGAGCTTGTTCAATAACAAATACGCACTGTGAGAGATCTGGTGGGCAATTCTGAAAAAGACAAATGTTTCTGATATAAACTCAGCAATGAAACTGGCACTATTATAGGACGTTTTGATTAATTTTAAAACTTACCCTCTCAAACAATATTAATATTTTTTTCTACGTGTTTGTTAAAACCACATTATCCAGTACTACTTTTCCAGAGAAGTAGGAGTAATATTTGATAACTAATTACAAACTGTTTGGGCTGGAATGAAACGACAAATAGGGAGAATGTGTTATAACATTTAATATGTTGTTGGTAAGAATTAATGTTTCTCCTCTTTGNTTTTCACGATACTTTCGATTCAAATCACATTAATCTGTGAATTTGCTATTAAATATTTGCATTGCTTGAAGTAAGAAACCCTCTTCTCAAAAATCGCCACTTTCTGGTTTTACAGTGAAAAGTGATTGCTATTTAATGTAAATATCATCAAAGGCTTGTCAGTTTCAAGTAAATACTGNACTCTGAGTATTTAAAATTGTTTAATCCAACCTTTTTTTTAAACTTGCCATCCTTGTTATGGGCGAAAACATATTTTACTTGTCTTAAGTATATACATTTTAAGCCTTCGGAATCACTTTAACAGAAACAAAATTGTTTGATTAACCACAGAGCAATAATATATTTTTCACTGTGTGTGAGTAGGTGCTGTGTTAGTCGAACAATCTCAAAATATGTGAGTATCGTATTTTTGACAGAGTGGACAGATTTTTTGTAAAAAGNGAAGAATAACCGTTTTCTGCAGTAATTAACATTAGAAATATCCTTCAGGAATATTTAAACAGGCTGAGTTCAAAACGTTGCCTACTTACTGTCTGGATTTTTGTAATAAGCATACGCAGGTCACTTCAACGACGTTTTGTAATAAGCTCACTTCCAAAAGGAAAAGCTCATAGTGCACATTACCTGACATTACGCCTGGTATAGCCAAAATACCTGCAATATTGGTCTTTATAAAAGTGAGATAGACTGGAAACCACTGCAGAGAAGCACTGTGACAGTAAAATAAAGGGATTTCATAAGTTTATCTGTGGTGAACCACATTTTAATTTAGATGAGGTATACTGGAGCCATATTATTCGTGTATTAAACTGTCATAAATACAAAAAATATGCGTCTTGCTTGGTTACAGTATCATGATACGTCACCTGAGCTGCGGCCACACAAAGCGTATATATACGCTATGTTCGCGATCTTGACAACACGAATGAAAAATAGCGCCCTTTATTCACAATGAGACTTGTCGTTATGTGCGCTATGTTCGCTAGGGGCGCTATGTCGCAGGGTGTACGATTCTTGGCTAATTTTGAACACGTTGCCATGGACCGGCATCGTATTAGCATATATCCTACATGAAGGTTAATCAAAGGAGCCAATCCCAGCTTCGGATTGGTTGAAGAGCCAAGTATGAAAAATCGCGCTCCCAGCGCTCAGATGCAAACTATACAGCACCGCCGCGTACTTCTTAAAAGTTGATATTACTCATTTAACTGTTAGCCGTGTATCGGACAAGATGGAAAGTAATAATGGACTTAGACAAATTATTTTCAACAGTGCTTCACTCAGACAGCAGAGTTGAAAGTAAGATAATTTACCGGAAATGGTGCTCTCATTTAACTGTAAGCATTAAATTGGCACTTACTGTTTATACTAAAGTGCAAGCTTGTAGTAGGTGTACTGTGGGTGCATGGAAGTTGTAATTGGCTTCAATGTGCACAGTTCTGAATAATATGGTACACAAAAACTTTTGAGCTAGCCCCCAAAACTTTGCAAACTACTATCATGGTTGCATGACCATTATAAGAAATGTACAAAAAAAATATGTAAATAAGTATTTTTTAGTTTGACAGTATCTACGTGAAAATACAACCACATTAAAGACGGAATATTTTCATATCTGTCTGTATCACGTTCTAAGTGTTGAAAAGAATACCATCATATAT
>KZ873805.1:26278-39552 GCA_003456935.1 Machilis hrabei
GAAAGAAGAAGAAGGAAGAGGAGAGAGAAGCGAAATTGCACTAGGACAGCTCAATGAACTGGGTGTAGGGGTAGGGGGAAGCAGCAGAGCAGGTTCAGATTTTGCAGAGCAAAACGGAAAAAAGTATTTGTGGGATGAAGCTGAAGTAATCGTTTTGAACATCGCTGCCGCCACATCAAAACGGTAAACGTTAAATTNCATATTATTCCTTTTAAAAATTTGGGGGGACCCTCTCGGCTACGGCCAGGCCACCCAATGGTCTCATTTCGTGTTCGTAATTTTGCCTACTTGTTGTGTTGAGGGGGCCCCCGTGATCACGGTGCCCGGGGCCCTGGGCATATGCCCAATATGCCCATAGGTAAAGATGGCCCTGGTTTGAAGCGNATTAGGACTAGAATGGTGGATCTTAGTTAATTTTACCAGTGAATCATTTTGAATAAAACAATGTTGAGCATTACATGAAAATGTAAGAAAAACCATTCAGTAGCCTTTGCACAGGACTGTGGTAGGTGGTAAATCAATTTGTAGACTGAGGTTCATATCCCAGCAATAATATGAATTTTTCTATGTAATTAAACGTGTGTGTGATAATTATGTCAATAAACAGTAACGTTGTGTTAAGAACTTATGTTACAAGTTGTTTTACATATTGGTGTTGTGAATGGTAGACTACAGTCTTATTCGTTACCAATAAATAAAGTCTAGTGTGGAGAGCTAGGGCATGTTTAAAGATAGTAAAGTAAATAAAAGTTAATGAAGCGCAGAGCTGTTCAAAATGGAGACCATAAAGGAGTTGCTGGGCAAAAAGCAGTCAAACAACCCTTGTCACTGTCTACAAATTCAAGTTCCAAACAATCCACACCTCACTGTGGTATACAGTATTTAAAACATATAGGGTGTTCGGAAATTCACCTTACAAAACGATATGGTGATGTTCCTTGATTGACATGGAGTGGAATATTTATTTTCCACCACTGCGTGAAGCGGGTACCTCAACTGCTATGCGCTCCGTGGTTGTTCAGATTAAACCTTTAATAACTCGAAAACTATTGGTCTGCGGAATTTTTGGAAAATAAATATTCCACTCCATGTCAATCAAGGAACATCACCATATCGTTTTGTAAGGTGAATTTCCGAACATCCTGTATAATTAAAGCACATACTGTTTGAAATACTGTGTTAATAAAAAATAGTGTTGTCCTGAAATGATCCACCTGGTATAGGGAGGATGTTAAACAGTACTGTAGTATAATAATTACTTGTTCAAATGTAACACCATTGGTTTTAATCCATACACAAACAAAAAATCTATCCATACCTGATTTAACACATGAATTTCAACATAATTTTTCTTCAACATCATTCACCAGTAAAATGAACTATACTCTGACAATACTTAAAAGAACCCTGGGAGGAAGAGAGGAGGAAAGGATTTTTAAAACCTCCAATTTATAACTCCTTAGTACCTGCTGCATTTAACTGAAGCATTGCCAAACTAAACTTTCTTTATTTGTGAAAAGGAGACTGGTAAGCAACAAAATGGCAACGCTGCGCACGACCGCCGTCACAGTAGATGGTCAAACTCTGAGATAAATTAGGAATACAAAGGAAGTGATTGACATGAGCAATAAACTGTACCTCTCACCCTTTTCACTCTCAGGGTTCAGCACATCATTGTCAGAGTATAGTTGCCCTCATGGACTCAGGGCAATCAATACAGACATATGCCATATATGACAAGTTAATATTTTCCCCTTCAAAGATTTCCCTGGTTAACTCCATGAAATGTTAAAATGGAGGGTGTTTTAGTGAGGGTTGATGTGGAATTGGCAAAAGTATGCGACAAATCTATAAACATGAAAAAAAAAAAATAATTTTGTCTGATTCTTACCCCAGACAACAGATTTGGTTATTAACTACCTCACTACTGTGCGTAACTTACCACTGTTACAGATTTTTGTAATGTTTTACTTTTTACAATTTTCAAATATTAGCCTACATATGAAAAAGAGGAAAAAGTACTCTTACACAGAATATGTAGATCTTCCTTTTTCATCCAGCACACAGAACTTTTAACACCTTCATGCTGTAATGAATCACCAGTTATGTACAACAGTACTTGAAATAAGCTGGTACACAGTGGTACATAATATGGATATCTCCTTATTAGCAATAACATATTGCTAGTTATTCCACCAAAAGGCTATCATTATTAGTTTTCTTTTTCCAGTAAACATTGTGACCTTCAAAATTATGCCAGGAGTAAATAATAATACAATTTTCATTTAAAGCATTGGTCCACAGTGTAATTAGATAAAATGCATATAAGTGTATGGAAAAACAGTGTTGGCCAAACAAAAAAATAGCACCTTTTTGTGATTTCTTGTGAACCAATTAATGTAGAGAACAAATTTTTGATGATGGTGATCTCGAATGTCATATTGTAGT
This sequence comes from Machilis hrabei, assembly GCA_003456935.1. Lineage (NCBI taxonomy): Eukaryota > Metazoa > Arthropoda > Insecta > Archaeognatha > Machilidae > Machilis > Machilis hrabei. Next base: position 28,727 of record KZ873805.1, read on the forward strand.
TTATGTACAATATTTTATTGTATTCCAAAAGCGTGAGTGCCAAACTGTCAACAAATAAGGCATAATTTTATATTATTATTTATTTCTGTTTTTTCATGATCCAGAATTGAAAGAATATTCAAAAGTAACAATAGTTTTTCTTTGAGATTAGTACAGTGTTTTTACATTAAACCCACAGTTATGGGTACCTAAACAAATCACAGCTGGCCTTTAAAAAATAAAAATTGAGAGCAAAGTATAGTTTGGTTAAGCCGTAGTTTAGTAAGTTGTACTGTTTGTAATAATAGGAAATGGTAAAAAAGTAGGTGTGCCATTTGTGCTAGCTACTCTGCAGTAAGAATTATTCATTATTGTTATTTGTGTGTTTTCAACAGGCATTGTTCCAGTATATCCAGACAGCCATGGATTTGTTCTAGATCAGAGACAACAGCAGTACATTGATTTGTTGAGTGCACTTAAAGTGATGCAGCGAGTAACTGTTGCCACACCCAAACCACAGCTTTTTGTCCTAATGTGGCATTTTGAAGAAGGCAAGCTACAGTTTGACTGGGAAATGCAGGTACAATTAATTTGGTATTAGAACAAATATTAAAAGAATTATTCTATTTTGCAAAGTAGTAAGTACTTTAATATGCCATTCAGTGGAATGTCTTTCTCTGCCGACCTTCTTGGTCTAGTGGTTTGCACAGTGCGCTCTGGCCCTAGAGGTTGTGGGTTCGAATCTTGCGTAAGGGATGGATGTTTGAGATAATATTAAACAGTTGCAAATTATGTTCATTTAAACAGTCCATATTTAAGGAAATCACCATATTCTTCTGTTAATGCTGTGTTTTCATTGTTTTTATTTGGAAGTGTATTGATTAACATAACTGTAATCTGAGATACAAGTGATGGAACTTCAGTTTCTTTTTAATGTATATTTTATATAAACTGTGAGTCAAAGGGAAGCACCTGCTTAATGCACATGTCATTTCAGAATTCATTGTTTGTAGAAATGAATAGCACTCATTTGATTGTTCATTAATAAAAGCTGCTCCACTAGCAAAGGGGATAAAGACATACCTTGCACAACATTGGGTGCTGTAAGTGGTAAAGTGCTGAATTAATTCTGCATGAACAAACTGGATGTTGCCCTGTGGTTGTCCTCTTGTGGTCCATCTTTATTACATAAAAAAATAGTTATTATAAACAAAGCAAATGGTTGACAATCCCTAACTCATGGATGACAACAGGACATGAAGTAACATGTCATCTTCATTATTAATGAAAAATTGCTTGTATTTGTTAGAAATGGTGTAGAGTGGTGATTGGAGTTGGAGGGAAAAATGGCTGAGATACCAAAAACTTCTATATTAATTTTACCCTGTTATAAGGAAACTATTTTGTTGCTCAGAAAGTAATACCCCACATTTGTTTTCTTAGTCAATAATAAATATAGAAAAGTGAAATTTTACATGTTGCAAATTTGAGGTTTTCCACGTCTGTGTGCGAAATTGCATGGCATTCTGGCAGATAGCGCAGCTGTAGTAGTCTGTTGAAATGGCGTGCGTGAACGACTCGCGTTACAAACAATGAGCTGTAATTGAATTCTTGTTTGCGGAGAAATAAAATGTTGTGAACATTCACAACCGTTTGTGTGCTGTGTAGGGAAGTTGTGCAGTCGATAGGAGCACCGTTGGTCGCTAGGCTCATAAAGTTAAAGCTTCAGGAAGTGGAGAGACAGAGCTGTATGATCAACTGTGCTCTAGGAGTCCTACCACAGCCACCAGCCCAGACATGATTCTTGTGGATGTGATACCAAGTGGTGAGACAATCAATTCAGATGTGTACATCAAGACCCTGATAAACCCAACCAGCGCTTCCACTGAGTTCGGCCTCACAAGAATCCACTAAAAATGTTTCTCCAGCACGACAATGCACGCCCTCGCACAAGTCTGAAAACCTGGGAAGCAATTGTCAAATTGGGTTGGACTGTGCTACCCATACCCCCATAGTCCCGATCTGTCTCCCTCTGATTTTAAACTTTTTGGGCCACTTAAAGATGCACTGCGAAGGACAAGGTTTGAAGATGACGAGGGCGTGATTCATGCATTGCGGACATGACAACATGAACAAGACAAGAACTGGTACAGGCAAGGTATGCATGCACTTGTTTTGCATGGGCATAAGGCCATAAAAGTTGATGGGAGTTACGTGAAAAAATAGTATGTGTAAAGGAACCATTCGATTTTATATTATGAGTAAATTTTATGCATTTTGAACAGTTTCCATGAAAAATTGTGGGGCACTTCTTTCTGAGCACCCCACATATCTTGTACACTTCTTTACACTTGGTCCTGAATGTTTTGGATAATGTTTACATTTCTGTAATTAATATTTTGACAGGAACTGGAATAGGCCATTATATTGGTAGAACTATAAAAAAAAAATAAGAGTATTTACCTTATTCTGACTTGCTAGGTTCACGATATTTCGCCTCCGTTATCCAGATGGCTTCATCAGGTGAGTTTTGAGTGCTTTACATGTCTTGGTAGCCTTCTTTGGAGTTTGTCAGGTTGGTTTTAGTTGTCTGCACTGCTGTGATAAACGAGAATGACTTGATGTTGCAATACTCTTTTAAAAACGAGAATAGCTTTCAAAAGCTGTTAACTGTTGTTAAAACTGTTTATACACACTAAAATGTCCAAACAGCTGGCACTTTGTTCTACAATAATGTCAGTTCCAGCTGATGTATCTCTGTAAAGATACCGTACCGTTACTCACCTGTATAACGGAGGCAAAAGATCGAGGACCTAGCAAGTTTGAATAAGGGACATACTCTTGTTTTTCTGTATAATTCTACCAATACATTTATGTTGGTGATCAGTGCATTAGCTTATTATCATCTTTTTACTGTTTTTTGTTTTCCTTCTTCTGTTCTTTTTGTTGATGTTTTCTTTTTCTTCATTTTATGTCTGATGTGGTCTTAATGGAATTACAAACAACTCTTGGGGATTTTTTTTAGATTGGTATACTTAGATTTGTTAAATACCAAAAACTTAAGTAACGAAGGTAAATTCATTGTATTAAAACCAACCTAATTCACTGTTCTGTTTATTTTTGTAAGTACTTTTTAATGTGTTATGTATTGTTCAATATAAGTCATAAACAGAACAGGCAGTTTCTGATACTATTTTTTTAACACTTGTAAGTAGATTACGTAAAAATATGGGTTTGACACAATGTTCAGAAAATAATACAAAAATATGTTGAAGCAATTTTTTGTAAAATGTTAGTTCAGAAGGAAAAATATTGCCAGTGCATTGTTTCGTGTACCTAGTATTTAATATCAATGTCTTTCCCCACTTTTTTATTTATTTTTAATATTCTTATGCAAATTTGAAGTTAGTTCAAAGTTTGAAAAAGGCAAAAATGCTCTGAAATTTGTTCATGAAGCTCAGAAGTATGCAAATTCTAAGACATAATTAAGGAAGAAGGATGAGGTTGATCCTCCTCTATTCCAAATAGAGTAAAAGTAGCCCGAGTGATTTTTTTTTTCAGATGGAAAGTCCAATGAATAAAAACCTAAGAGCCATATCAAGCGCTCTTCTTAAAATGTTTGAATCAGATGTAGATATATATTGGATTTCGAAAGGAATGTTTCGTTTTGTCATGAAGTTTAGTGATGGACTGCCTTGTCTTGCTGCATGTGCCAAAGACCTCTTGGAAAAGGAAGACCCTCTGTTATACAAGTATGTATAATATTTGAAAATATAATGTGTTTTTTTAGATAAAACAATATTAGACTTATGTAAGATTGTAAATGTGGCATCAAAAAGTTAACAGTGTTTAGGGAGCACAGTAATAAACCCTCGTATACCTTAAGGGACCTCTTTACTCACCATGTAGGAAACATGCTCCCGGCACGTGGGGAACTAACTGGAAATGGTGAAATTATTGTGAACCAAAATACTGTCTTGGGTTTGTTTTGATCTAAGATTACCTTATTAACTCACCTTTAAGGTGTGTTCTCATTTGTTGGCAGTAAAAGGACACAAAGAAAACAAGAAGCCCATAATTTGACACACCTCTGTTGAAGGACCAAATTGAGTGCTTGCATGAGAAACAGAGAGAACAAGAAACAGACCTGATCAGGCTTCAGTTTAGTTAAAATATCTTGCCTGTTAATGGTGTAATATTATGCCCTCACTTTTGTGCTCCACACTTGCTTGTGGTGGAATATTATACCCTATGACAGAATTGTCTTTCTGCACTTGATTTGGGTGTATTTTTTCTGTGTTTGGTTAGTGTCATCATCTGTTGAGTACAGAAGGCACTAGCAGCCTTTNCTTCAAGAAACAAGCTCTGTTACTGGCCAGATTTCAGTAAGTAGCGAAATACAAAGGTGGAATTATAAAGTTTTGTAAACATGGCATCTAGCAGTAGAAAACGAGTTATTAATGAAGATTGCCTCTTCAGTTATGATGGTGATAGTGAGAGAAGACAAAATATAAAATGGCAGTGAAGATGAATCTGATGATGATATTTCAGATTCTCTATAACTGGTGATGAACCTCAAAGGTGGTAGCAGCAGTTTCATGTAGCTCTGTGTTTTAAAAGCTATCACAGGAATAGGTACGTATGAACAATAACCATATCAACATTTTTTTGCACAGTATTGTAGTCTATTTAATTAAACAAATTCTGTTTCAAACGACATGTTTCTAAGCGAAGAATTAACGGAGATATGACATTTTTTGCATGTGGATGTTAGATATCCTACAATCTCTATATTTAAATCAGCAATTGTAGAGACATATTCACGCAACTAAAAAAAAACAGGCAAGGGGTTAAACTACAGTGTGATTCTCTCGCTAGGAAACCCAAATATTATATATTATACATAATGTAACATTCCTCAATTACTTTTTAATTTTTGTATGTTCCCTATGAAAATTGACATGTACTTACCTTGTATGTTGCAAAACAAGGTCTGCCTACAGCATATGCTGAAAATGGCCCCCTCCAGCATCCAAGCACCTTTGTATGTGAGTCTCCATATTGGCGAAGACGCAAGCTAATGTGACGGCGGTAATGGCAGCAACCTCCTGCCATATCTCGTCTTTGAGGGCTTCAATTGTTCGCGGCTTGTTGCTGTATACACAGCTCTTCAGTAAACCCCACAAGAAGAAATCAGGTGGCGTCAGGTCTGGTGATCTTGGTGGCCACAGATTTTTTGAAAATAATCAGTCACCGAAATAACTTTAAATTTCCCTCATTCTTGCATTAGATGTGTGGTACGTTGCGCCATCTTGTTGAAAGTAGCCTTCCGTTAATTCGTCATCTGTTAACTGTTTCACAAAATCACTGAATATGTTCAAGTACATCTCCTTGCTAACAGTTTGATCGAAGAATATGGGACCGATATTTCATCTACAGGACAAGGCATACCACACCCCGATTTTCTCCGAATGTAAAGGCTCAAAATGAATTTCATGCGGGTTTTCTGTTTTCTTCTGGCCATACACGCATGTTTTGCGAGTTTATGTAACCACACAGATGAAACCAGACTTCATCCGTAAAGCATGTAATGTCCAAAATCCCCATATGTTCCCCAACTAAACGTTGGAACCATAAGCAATATCGAACATGTTCCTCCAAATCCATTGGAAGCAACTCTTGGACTACAGACAAACGATATGGGTGCAGTTTCGCTTTTTTTGGCAGCTCTCTGACACGTGGAATAAGGAATGCCAGTTTCTTGCGAAAGTCTTCTTAAGGATTTTGTTGGAGATGCTAGTAATCGATCCTTCACATCCTGCACTGTGCAATTAGACATCTTCTGGTCTCCTGCGTGTTGAGTCAAATCACTTTGGTTGTCTCTAATTTTGTCTCCAATTGGTGAATACAGGATTTTGTTGGTACACTTCCTTCACCATACTTATTGTGAAAGGCCTTTTGGCATTGTTTAAATGACCGCTTTTGCCAGTATTCACAAACAATAAATGCTGTTCAACTGAGTACATGTTTGTGGCATACACAATCACTCTATACACTGACTCAAATGCCTGCTTGGCAGTCGCGTCTCGAGGTCACGGGTACAGTCCACTTCGTTGAGGGGTGTGGTTCTGCTTTGATGGACATAAGCTTCATCCAAGTCAATTTTCATACAAAAATTAAAAAGTTATTGAGGAATATTACATTATGTATAATATAATATTTGGGTTTCTTAGTGAGATAATCACACTGTATCTTATTAAGTAAAATAAATAATGTGGATCAAGTGTGACATTAGCTTAGTTTAAATAAGTATTAAATAATTTTATAATATGTTGAGCACTTTAGATGCAAGTTAATTTATGGAATGTCATGTTGAATACAATTCAGATCACTCATAATTCTAGTGGCCCTTATTTTTTTTTTTAAGTATAGTACGCTACTAATAATTGAGAAATGAAGTAGTGTGTTTTCCGATCGTATCTATATTATTTTGCAAGCTGGTTCCATGTTGTTGGATTTAACGTGATAGTTGTTGTAGTTATGGTTCAGAAAGATATCTGTTATAATATCCTGTTGGTGCTCACTTCATATTTAGTGTTTGCTTACCTGTATTTCTCTTTTCAACAACATTTATTTATTATTTCAATATGTTAACTCAGGCATGTTGCCACTTTAAATTAATGCTTTCAAATTCACTTAGATAACTAGTAATTTTATGTTTTGTTTTGTTTTCCAGGCATGTCAAGGATATCAGTGGAGTGGATGCCTTACCCCTGGAAGTGTGGTTTGGTAGTTGTTTTGCAGAAGTTCTGCAAGAGCTGGCTTTAGTCAGGTATAACATGTGTAAGAAGAGTTGGTGTATTACCTAGCTTAAGCATAAAGATATGTGTAGTCTCACATGCNGTAAGAAACTAAATTAATACATACTCTGTTTGCTTCAGTCTGTTCTGGTAGGAAATGTAAATTAAAAAGGTTTCAAGCAATTTATATGAAGGGCACACAGAAAAATAACCCAAATAATAAAAGAGTAAAAGATTTTAGTCATTACATGGAGGAAATTGGTATATTGATTTTGGTCTGATGTTTCGCATTTCATTTATTTCATCATTGACAAATTTACATTTTTATAGATGACGTCATAATACATGTTATGATAAGCTACATGTAGTTTCAGAACAACGTACAGATTCTTCTTCCTGCAACATCACTGGTTTGCATGTGTGTGGATGCGACATATGACGGAATTATTACTTAAAATAATAGTTCATTAGTATAACATACTCTCACATCTATCAGCTTATGCATAAGGTTTGTATGAAAATGTAGAAGTGTAGCAATTCTAGACAGTGTTGTACCACCCTTTTCCATTAATACAGCTTGTACCTTGTGGAATATGATGATGTTTCATGCTTAACATCCTATCGACACCTGATGGGTCATTTTTGGATGACCTTTTAAATAGTCTCAAATAAGTTCTGGATTGTCTCTAGCAGAATGTAGTACCACTCTTCGTTAAGAACATATTCCAGTGGCTTGACTTGACCTGGCTGGCCTAATGGTTAGCGTACCGAGCTCTAGGTCGGGGGTTGTGGGTTTGAATCCCGTGTTAGGCGAGGATGTCCATTCATTTCCATTGATCAAAATAAACCTTATTTATTGCGCAGAAATAATGTATCTAGTGTCAGTAGGACGTTAAACACCACACCGTCGCCACCAAATTGCTTGAGAGGTGATGGAGGAGGGAATCTGCTTCTCATTCTACTNTCTAAAACTGATCACAATGGATTGATGATTAAAGTCTGGCAATTGTGCTGGTGAGGGAAGATATTTAATTTCATCTTCGTGACCCTCTTTATCATCGCCATCAATACCCTCACCTCCTGTGTGTCGTATCTGATACGTTTATCTCTTTATGTCTACAATTTTGCCATCTGCCATAGTTCACACAATATACACTCTTGCACTGCCAGCTGCAACTCACAATAAACAGTGTTGCAATGGTGCTCTTCCAATGGTTTTAAGATTTCGCATTCCAAAACAACAGGTATGCACTTTTGCCGCATGAGAAGACTCCATCATGACCCCGACCTTTTCCATTCCAAGGTCGTACACCATTCCTATTTGTAGACAGGTTTAGATTTCTAGGCCTAATCTTAGACAAGAAACTGAACTGGAAACCACATATAAGCCAGTTAAAGCTAGGGGTGTGCAATATTTCGATATATCAATATCAACATCAATATTTTTTTCAATGCCGATCGATTTATATTTTCAAAATGTTGATATTGAGTTTTAAAAATATCGATATCGAGTTTTGAAAATATTGGTACCCAAGTTCGAAAACAACTTGTACATTATATCAATTTTCCTCTAGCTAACCTGTCTGGTGTAGTGACTGCCATACCCTACTCTGTATCGAGAGGTGTGGGTTCTAAATCCGTGTTCATTTGTTGTTTATTTGCATTAAGATTTTAGTCCTTAAAGCCAGATATTCGGTATAGGTGTGTAACCAGTACTGAATTCTGAATAAAATATAAGAACACTTTTGTAGTTGCAATGGATGGTGATAGCTGTGATGAGAAATGGTTTGAGTCACAGTTACTCCTAAGTGTCGTTATTTTTAACATCTTGTTTTATCATAACAGAGTGTGTAAACAGCTCATGGTAAAACTTGGAAAAACGACTGCAGCAAATAGTAGGTACAGTCAAAGTGAGCTCATTTCGATGAAAAACGTAAAATGTCCTCAGAGATATAACACATTGTGGCGTTTAACGGTGCTTCAACAACATAAGGGTAATTTTGTATAACACATTGAATTTGAGAGTCATGATCAGTACAATTTTAAATAAACTTACGAAAAATGAAAAACAAAGGCCATACAGTTTTCCGGCCGACTGCATATCAGTGCGAATTTAGCCGTACTAACCTTTTTTGGTCTACATAGGTCTTAAGTTTCATTTGAACAGTACATATCTAGTGTAACCACATATACAGTGTTATTCAAAAAGAACTCCCTGGTTTGGTGATTTTATTGTGGGAAACATATGGAACATATCATCATTATATGGGTGTATATCTGTGCCTGATGTCCACAAGTTTTTAATTGAATAGTCCCCCGTACCGCTGGTTCCACTTATTCAAAAAGAACTTCCTTGTTTCTACAAATTATTGTGTTTATTACAGACTAATACTGTACTTACAATTTAGGTACATGTGTAGGAAAACTCTGAAAGTTTTTTTTAAGATGGTTAGAGATGCTCTATGTGACTTCCTTGCATGACACAACAGATATCAGTGTGATATTCTAATTCTCCCCAAACACGATGCAGCACGTCCGAGTCGATGGTGGCGATTACAGTCTTAATGCGATCCCATACTTCATTCAAACTGGCTGGTCAGTGGCGGCAGGTAGATATGATCTTTCACATAGCCCCAGAAAAATAAATCACACGGTTCAGATCGTGAGATCTGGGAGGCCATTCCATTACCACGTTAGCCTCCACTGCCACACGCCCGATCCATCTCTGTGGGTGGGTTTGGTTGAGGTACGCTCGTACCGGACGTTAGAAGTGTGGAGAGGCTCCATCCTGTTGGTAAATAAAATCATTGCTGTCCGCATGTAGCCGAGGCATGAATCACTGTTGCAACATATCGAAGTATGCAATGCCTGTGATTGTGGCTTCTATGAAGAGGAATGGGCCGTACACTTTAACTTTTGACATTGCACACAAAACATTTAGTTTCGGCGAACCTCGTGCGGACTTTGAGTGCCCCAAATTCGAATGTTTTGTCGGTTGACTTTACCACTAATGTAAAAAGTGCACTCGCCACTAAGCGCTACCTTGTCAATGAAGTGGCCGTGTTCCAGTCGTTCATGGAATTTTTTGCAAAATGCAGTTCGCTTGATGTAGTCTTCAGGATTTAGCGCTTGCAGCAGTTGCAAGCGGTATGGCTGCATTCGTATACACTCTCAGACAACTCTCCAGACAGCTGTTTGTGGCAGTTTAAGCTCTCGACTTGCCCGATTTGTTGATTTCCGTGGGCTTTGTTGGAAAGTTTCGTGGACTCTGTTAACAGTCTCGTCCGACACTGATGGTTGGCCAATGGGTTTTCCTTTGCACAGACAACCTGTATCCACAAATTGTTTGTACCACTTATGAATGCTTTTCGCCATTGGTGGCTCTTTCTGAAATTTTGTCCTACACTGTGTTCGTACAGTTGTAACAGACTTTGTTTCGTGGAATTTCAGGACACAAAATAACTTCTCTCCAGATGCCGCCATTTTGCACTGCACTGCTCCTAGCAGCGAAAAGTGGAACCAGCAGTACGCAGGACTGTTTGAATAAAAACTTGTGGACATCAGGACGATATGTTCCATACGTTTCTCACAGTAAAATGACGAAACCAAGGAGTTATTTTTTAACAACCCTGTACTTTGTTAATGTTAGGGTAACCGCTTAAGGGAATGTGGCCGCCTGTAGGTTACATGCTTACAGCGCCCTGTTATCATTATGGCTGGAAAATAGTGCTATTCTTCAGTAACAGTGAAAACAGTTACCGTTGTATTAGTTAAAAGCAACAGTNACTGCTACTGAGGAACAACAACTGTTAAACATAACAGATTATGTTACTGACAACCATGCTGCAAATAAAAAGTATCTTGAAATGTAAGTGAGACGCCAATGACCCTCTGTAATAAATAACATAACACAACTTTGTGACGGTGCGCGTCGCGGCACAAGCTACGGAACGACGTCACTCGCGAATCCGCCCTTTGATCTCGGTCGAAACCAGCCGAAGCATGCAATGAACTGAGGTACTAATTAAGTTAAATTCAAGTTCACTG
>KZ873813.1:27873-38691 GCA_003456935.1 Machilis hrabei
GACAAGAAATGACTTAATTGACATCTAACTCTTAACATTGAACATCATTGTAAACAATCACTGAAGACGGAACAGATACTTATAGTTCCGAAACTGTCTGAAATATAAAAATATTTCAAGATGTTCTTGTAAGTGACTATTATTATTACAATCGTACTTTGGTAGTTTGCCAATCTAGGCCACAAAACACTCGGTCGAACAATGAAATGTTTCTCATATATTGTGGTATTAAGTCTGTTTAGTAATCGCCCATATAACATGGAAATCAGGCGATGTTGAATATTTCTCAACTAGTCTAATGGATCAATATTATGGGACAGGTTCATTTCTACCTTAAATCACCACAGACGACGCATACCAACAGATACCAGTCGTACACCACAGCGGCTCGTGACGGTGTAATGTTCGTTCTTCACAACAGGTACCCAATGACTTCGGCAGTTCCCTCATGGTTGGCCAGTTGAATGGCCGGCAGCGACTTCTAGCCAGCAAAACACCTCTGTTTATCCCCCACAAGTGCTTGGATTCGGCTTAACTCCGAAGTGAGGAATACCATAAAAAGCGCTTCCTTATATACAGGGTTCAAAACCCAAAACATGCGGCACTCTGAAGNTTGGATTCGGCTTAACTCCGAAGTGAGGAATACCATAAAAAGCGCTTCCTTATATACAGGGTTCAAAACCCAAAACATGCGGCACTCTGAAGAGTCCGCAAAGTACGGCGTTGACCAAAAGGCATGGTACCACAAAGGGGCACTCAGGCGCTAACAGCTCGAACTCGTAAACAAACACGCCATTTGTGTTTCACTACACCACCTGAAGCACACATGCTGTGCAGGTAAGAACAATACCATATATAACCTAGGCCTTTTGCCTATAGGTCAAACAAAACTAACCCTAATAAAACAACGACGAACAACAAAGAAATAAAAAAAAAAATGGTGGTTACTTCTAATTAAAACGTTACGTAACACAGATCACAATCTAACAAACACACACTCCAAACAGATACGAAAAGGAAAAAAAAGAAGAAACAAAAATCATTCCAAGAAAAGAAAAGAAAAAAATATACTTCTACACAAGCAAACCCTGTGGGGGAGGAGAAAAGGTATTCTTGTGTCGGAAATATACTGGCTCATGTCACGAGCCACCAAAAGGTCCGTTACATCATATAATTAAATCCTAACATTACCTATCCCCTTTGAAAGAACTGTGTCTTTTACTTGCTTTAAATTCTTAGTAACTTCTTTGAAATTAATAAAAAAATTCCTTATTTCGGCAAAAATTGTGTGTAGCCCCAGTATAAAATACAAATTGATACCTTTGTGAGAACATTTCTTGTTTGGCAGAATGCATTTGCATGAACCAGGATCCTGCCACAAGATTGGAGGATACTGGTGAGGTCAAGGACATTAAGGCTCCTCTACGACCTCGTTGATCCCTTATGGAAATATTTCTTATCGGATCCGATAACCAACATGCTTTTTTTGGACATCTTATTGGAACCAATTGACATATTGGATCCTATCGTTTTCTATCGGAAGCGATTGACTTATTGGATTCTATCGCTTTCTATTGTATCCGATTGTCTTATTGGATTCTATCATTTTCTGTCGGATCCGATTGACTTATTGGATTCTATAGTTTTCTATCGGATCCGATTGACTTATTGGATTCTATAGTTTTCTATCGGATCCGATTGACTTATTGGATTCTATAGTTTTCTATCGGGCCCGATTGACTTATTGGATTCTATAGTTTTCTATCGGATCCGATTGACTTATTGGATTCTATCATTTTCTATCGGGTCCGATAGGAAACTATAGAATCCAATAAGTCAATCGGATCCGATAGAAAACTATAGCCAATATGATATGATATCATATCTACCTCTGGTATTCTTACTGCCTCTATTATTAACTATAGATGACAGAGATTTGTCCACCATTCCTTCTGAACTCAGTGCAATACCTTGAGTAATGTCCAAACTTCTTACAATTGTAACACCTAAACTGTACTGAACCAATATTCCTAGGGTGTACAACACTACCTTGGGAGGATTTTACTACTCCAGCAGTTTTTACAGTGGTGGCAAAAGCTCCAGTTACATTAGAATTACTCACAGTACTTAAACTATTACTAACAGACTGCAGACTATTACTAAAGACTGATTATACAACGTTGTATATCCCATAATAAATGCCTGGACAATTGTAATTAAAAAATATACCCCTCAGTCACATGGTACCAGTGGCAAATGGTTAGTTACTTATTAGGCATGCGGTAAGTTAAGGTCGCCTATGTCACATAAGTTTTTTTTTTTTTTTTTTTAAGAGTTCACATACTGGTTACAAAATTATGACAATTACTGTACCTGCGAATTAAACATCACAAGTCATTTTTTTTTTTTTTTTTTTAAGAGTTCACATACTGGTTACAAAATTATGACAATTACTGTACCTGCGAATTAAACATCACAAGTCAACAATGACCGCATGCCTAATGCGTCACTCACCATTCAACACTGCCTGGTACATTGATATTTACATATTTTAAACCCTTATAAAGACAGCTCAATAATCTTTTATTAAAATAACTTTAAATAGTAAGTCTCTTGTTAATACTGCACATTTCATATTGTTGATATCCAAATTATTGAAACTTTAACAACCTCAACTTTCAAGTGTGTTGTCTCTTTACACTCTTCAGAGGTACACTGCCACTCAAAAGTATTTGCCCACCTCTTATACTTGTGCTCTAATGGCTATGATGGATGAAAACGATGTGGTAATCACATGGAAAGTATTTATTTACACGATCATATGTATTACAAATATAATTGCAAGAACAAACTAAATTTTTTATTCATCTGTGTGTCCACCTTTGTTGTTTATTATTGCTGCACAAAGTCTCGGCAGTTTTCTAATTAGTTTGTCGGGCGTTTCTTGGGATATTTTGTGCCACTCTTCTTTTGATATCATCCACAAGTCTTCCCGGGATGTAGGACACGTTTTTTGTTCTTGTCTCTCCAGCTCATCCCACAAAACTTAATCGGATTCACATCCGGTGATTGTAGGGGCTACACCATAACTTGCAATATGTGTTGCCTTTTTAATCGTTCTAAAAATGTTGTACACAGCTTCGATGTATTTTTCGGGTCATTATCATATTGAAAAATGAACCCTGGTCCAATTAATTGAATGCCAGAAGGAACAACATTATAATCACATCTGTTCTGACCAAGCCACCCACTTCAAATCTGCCAAAACACCCCTAAACCATGACAGAACCTCCACCATTCTTAACAGAAGCCACTGTTCAACCGTCAGCTACCCTCTCATTTGCAAATCTATGAACCAAAAACTCGTCTCTTAGTCCCGAAAATCTCGAATTTGGACTCGTCACTCCACAAAACTTTGCTCCAGTCTTCACATAACCAATTTTTGTTTTGGGGACCACATCAGTCTCTTCTTCTTATTCGCAGCCCGGAGTAGTGGTTTCGAAATGGCTACACATCCTTTAAGGCCTTCATCTTGAAGTCGTCTTTTCACATTGGATACACTAAGAGATTTGATGTGGCATTCGTTGACTTGCACAGTTATTTCAGGAACAGTGAGGCATCTATTATGTTTGCTTGTTATTATAATATTCAACTCCTCACTTGAAGTTGCTACTCTTGGTCGGCCATGGCGAGGCTTATTAGTAACGTTACCTTGGGTTACGAATTTCTTCACGTTATAGTCAACAGTTCGCCTTGGTATTTACAAATCTCTTGCAATTTCACGATTGCTCTTTCCGGCCTTATGAAGTCCTGTGATCATGCCACTTCTTTCTACTGATAATTCCTTTGTTTAGTCCATTGTGATACAAATTGTGATCCAGTGATACAAACCAAACGTCTTCTGCAGGCAGTAGATTTGAGAGCGCAGTTACCTAGTCAAGTGATAGCAGATAACTGAAGTAAACTTGCTTTTTGATGTAACCTTAAATGTCAAATTATTAAGAAAAAAAAAAGAAAATCAAGTTGGCCACATCCCTGCTTCAGGTAAAACTGAAACGCATTAGACCTAAGCACTGTGTACTGTTCTGTATTCTGGTTAACTGTCACAGCATATGAAAACGTATTCCACAATACGACTATTATTCTTCGTGGTAAAGGAGCACATAAACTTAAGACATTGATATGATATTGATACCTGTAGTTAATTTTATTATCAAATATTCAACAAAATGTATGTTGGGCAAATACTTTTGAATGGTAGTGTATGTGCTTTGACAGGTTTTACATACCTTTAATTATTTGTCATGACCTAATGCCAGAAAGAACTACTGTGGCTGGTGAGATGTGGTCAAACTTGCTCATTGTTTGCAGTTAATTTAGCACATACCATGTCTGAATTCTTGACATTTAGACATTCCAACACTTTCCTCGTTTCCAAAATAAATAACCCAATATCGCCAATTGTTCAGATGTTATCTTCCCCTTCCATTTTATTTTCTTATTGTGCAATGAAGATTTTCTTTCTACTTGGCATTTTACAGTTCTATTTAACTATTGAAAATTAATGCAGGAAATACTTCAAAATGATGGATAATTAATGAAGTTTTGGGCTTGTAATACTTCACTTATTAGATAAAAACAAACATGTTCATAGTATTTCCGCACAAAACTGTAACTTAGATGGTAAGGTCATGGAGCTGGAGAGTCTTGGTTCAACTCTTTCCAAAGCCAAATGTTTGCATATGAAAATATTTACTTAAAGACACTTTACTTATTAATAAAGGAAACATATCGTAATGGAACTGAACGCAAAAGTTGTGACTGTACATGTTTTATATATCTATAATTTATTGCATTTATCTTTCCTTTTATGTTCGTTATTTATTGTATAGTATGTCACTATAGTACATATTGCAGACAGAAGCTTACAAAGCACAGGTATACTAACAAATGTTATATTTATGTTAATTTTAGTGTATTAATTGTGCAGCTTGTACATTAATGTTTAATATTGTAACACCAGACATACCAATGAATGTTATAACCCTGTATTTACTAGGAACTAGTGTGATATAGATAAATAGAGTGCAAACTTTAAATCGTTCTAAAAAAAAACAGAATTATTAATGTCCGTTAGTATAAACAACCTTGTGTTCATTAACATGAACTGTAATACCTGTGACATGCTGAAATTACCAACTCTAAAACATGCTAGTCCCTTCTGTTATACCCATCCTCCTAACCTAAAACTGGGTATAAACATAAAAACTAAGCATATAAAAGTTCAGTTAAATTCAGGGTTTAATGTACAGCGTTCTTGAATACAACTTTTCTGCATGGGCTTAGAACCATAAACAAACATATTGCTCTTGAAGAATATGAGATAGTAGCAGCAGAGATGTGAGGACTGCTACTTGAGTGCCACACTTCATATGAGATGGAAGTAATAAAAGTGAAGTTGTACCGGAAGGTGCACACATTAAAAACAAATACAGAAAAACTGGCAAATGACAAACAGGATCAAAAAGAGTTATTGTAGTGAATATGCCACCATAAGGAGCAGACAGAAGTTGTGCATAGAAACAGTTACATGGCATGTAGTAAAATTTGATATGCATCAATGCAAAATTCAAATGAATCGGAGCACATAATCATATGCAGCAGTCCAATGATTATTTTAACCCAAAACAGGAATCTGTCCTTGCACCACAGGTGACTAATACATGGGCTGACACACAGCAGTCCAGTGTTGATGCTTTGCAAGGCACTAACGTTGGTCAAGAGAAAATTATATGTTCAGTTGTCGGTCACTAAACTGCCACCAAAAGTGGAACACTTGTAGCTCGATCTTAATTTGTTGGCAAGTTCTTCAATTTTAAGGTTTGTTTATAATTATAAATTTGTATTTTATACTTGCATATATTATTTGTTTATTTATAGATATACTTGAAAAAGAATCAGAAATATGTTGACTCAGAAACATTGTGTAAAAATAAAAGATTTGTTTATAAAATTCTTGTTTTGAGAACTTTGCATATTTAACTATAAAGCGTGAGAACAATATTAGTTATTTTCAACAATGGTTAATTACAAACATGGTGATTACTAGTAATACAAAACAACCTCAGCTTGATCAAATACTCTAAATTCCACCAAAACTTTAGATTTACTCTCAAATAATTAACATTTCTAATCACAAAATTCTAGGTATTACATCCTACTCAGTAAGGTTAATGAAGAACAACAAAGAATGAAATTAAAACAATGGCTAGAGAGATAAAATACAGTAAAAACATAAGTTGTAAATTACATTCCTGTAACTTGNAAATTCATTTTTCCAATATAAACTAAAAAAGTCTTGAATTAAATATTTGCATGTTAAAATATGTGGCTGTGCCAAGGATACAACCCCCAGCCTCTACCTTACCAACTGTGCTACATCCTTAACCTGCAAGGTATAGTGCATTTTGTGTATTTACAGTGTAAGTGAAACATTTTGTCCCAAGAATGTAGGGACTTCCTACACTTAAAAATTCCCAAGTACAAACAAAATCTGATTTGGACAGCAGATACCTTGCCTTGTATGTGCCTTTGACATTTTGTGGATCTGTCTCCAGTATTTTCATCAATTGTATAAGATGTTTTTGTTATTGTATCGCTATGCAGCCACTGAGAAGAAGACCATACTTGTGTGTTTTGTATGTTTGTTCAGCTGTAAAACCAGGAGCAACAATGTGAATTATATGTTTTTTTTTCATCTAATTATGGCTTTGAATTAGGACTTCTCTTCATTTGAACAATTTTTTCTAACTGTTAAAGTCGATAGCTGCTTAAGAATTGATCTTTATGAGGAGCATTAAGATAACTAGAAAAATATGCAACAGTGGTTATCATTATTTTACATAAGGAGGAGTAAGGTTATAATTGCATAGAATTTAATATATGGTGTTATAGTTCAGTTTCCACCAAGACTTAATTCATTTTAAAGAGTAGTGGCTTTACCTGATTTGTCACTCTTTCTATAATCATTTGTCCTCTTTACAGTTGCCCAACATGTTGATTTGATCATTACAATTTGGGCAAAGAGGATCAAACAAACATGTGGCCCTAACATGTATTATGTGTAGTTTTAACATTATTTCTACTTTTTTTTGTTTGCAGTCACGAAATGGAGGTACATTGGATATTGTCAACACTACATTTTCTGAGAGTGGAGAGTACGAGTGTGTTGTAAAGTCAGCAGTTCAAAAAATAGTCAGCAAGTCTTCTGTAATTGTTGAGGGGCCGCCTGGTCCACCAGGTAAGTAAACAGAGCCAAAAGATGGTTTATTTGCTGGTCTTGAACTCTTCTTTTATTAATATTTTTATATGTAGGTGGTGTTCAAGCAACTGAAGTAAGCACAACTTCTGTTACACTCCAGTGGACTGACGGAGCAACAAATGGACGTTCTATTGTACAATACACAGTTCTTGGCCACACAGTATGGAATCAGACCTGGATTCCGATAGCAGAAAGTAAGCCCAAAATATATATTAATACAAATATAGTTTATATTTAAACATTTTCCATATTCAAAATAGGTACACAGTATCCCTGGAAAACTGGTAATTTTCTTATGTGTAAGGTCTGAAATCCCACATCAGGCATAAGTGTTTGTGATGTCCATTAATCTCCATTGATCAGAAAAGGCATCGTCCTGAATGGACCCATCTAGTGTTATTAGGACATTAAACACTACATATCATCAACATCTTAGGTGTAGGATTTTTTTCTTTTTGGCAAGCAAAGAGTCTCCCGTTCAAAGTATTTATTGTCCTGTTTAAAAAAGAAAAACGTAAAGCCCAATTTACAATAAAATATAAGAACACAACTTTGTTTTAAGATTGACAGCATGAAATTGCCACTGCTTGAATAAAGTGGTTCTTTGTTGATGCTCTATGCCTTTGGCACAGCTGAAGAAAATTAGTTATAAATTTTATTCTTCGTAAGTGCTTAGAATCCAGTTCAAATCTGGCAATAGTTATGGTCATCCAGGTTTAGTTTTCACTTTTAAAGTAAACACATTCATTTCAGAAGATTATTTACTATTTATTTTTGAATTAAACCTCTGCACTAAAACACTTATGAGCAAACTTCAATCTTTTAGTTGTGTCACATTTGCTCCTCAGAGACATATCAACCAAGCTGACATCCTTTCAGCTCCAAGACACAAGCAGCTTTAACTTACAAAATGGGGTAATACACAGAAGAAACCACCACAGACCTTAGTCCAAAACATAAACAAAACAACTGTACTCCAAAAGTTGTGTTTACACACAACAGTCTGTTGCACTTCATCATAAACAAACATAATAAGGATCACTTAAGTCTATCAAGAAGTTGTATTTCTTCAAGAACATATAAACATATTTGTATGAACATACTCAAAAACTTCCCCGTTCTTGAACAAAACCCATTTTATTGGCCCATTCACAATGTTTGGTCACAACCAAACTTTTTGTCAAAATGTCAGCAAGGTTCTGTACATTTGGAATATGCTTTAAGCACTCTTAATTGTGTGTGTAAACCGCAGGTTTCGGAATTTTTACACTTGGTAAGTTACAGTCTTCCAAAAATCTTGTCACCACAGGATATCATCCATAGCAACATACTCTGCCTCCATTGTAGATTTAGCAATGTAGCCCTGCTTGTTTCTCCTCCATGCAATGGGAACAGAATCCTCCATCCATATGAAACCACTCGTACACCTACGATCATCAATATCACGTGCCCAGTTTGCATAGGAGAAAAAATTGTAATCTAGGGCTCTTGGGTGCCGAGATGTTGATTCCATAGTTGTGAGTCGTCGTACATAAATACTGTAACACCTGCACCAGGGCCTTCCAATGTGTTATGCCTGGATTGTTACTGTATTGCGCCAACATAGTCACAGCAAACATGATATCTGGCCTTGTCTGATTTGCTATGAACAGAAGATAACTAATTAATTCTTGGTTCGGGATGTGTGTTATTTTCTTTTTGTCCACTTCTGATTCGGGGGAATCTTTCCTACTAATCACTTGTCCTACAAGTAGTGTCACTTTTACATTTACATTTGATTCTATATCAAACTTTTTACATACACTCAGAATATAATGAGACTGATTAATGATATACATATCAGCTATAACATCAAAATGTATACCCAAAAATTTCTGAATAGGACTCAAAACCACAATTTCAAGCACATTTTCCAAAGACTGCATTACCTTTTTCATAAAGGTATCATAGCAAAAATAGCCATGTCATCAACATATACCAAAATGAATGGCTGATGTTTTTGGTGATATACACAGTTAGCATTTGGTATTTTTTTTTAAATCCTATTCCCTGAAAGACATTATCTAACTTTTAGAACCATTCTCGTCCATCCTGTTTAAAAAGACCTTAGACCTTAGATAGCTTTCATTAATCTCAAAATATATATATATATTTTTTTAATCCTTACAAACATCATCCTTCTTACACATGAAATCCATGACCATATGTTGATGCAGCTAGAGCATCAGATAATTTTCAGTTAGTCAAAATAAATAATGACAGTTACAGTGGCCTCATTAAAAAAGAAAGGACTATGCACTTATGTAGAAATTATGGTAGAATAAACATTCACTTTTGGTGAGTGTCTCATATGTTCCACAAACTCTAGTGGGTTTTATGTTCCCACATTCTCATGTTGTGGCAATTGACTTTACCACTTATGTGAAAAGTAAACTTGTCACTGAACAAGACCTTCTAGAGGAAAAATCATAATTTTTGATTGTGTTCACTATGTCCACACTCAACTCGTGCCCTTTATTCTTGTCACTATCTCTCAAAGTGTGCACCAGTTGTAGTAATCTGTATGGCTTACACTTCAGTCGTCTTTGTAAAATCCTCCACACCATAGTCAGAGGGATATTTAACTCCAGACGAGCGTGTCTTCTTGACTTTTGGTGGTAGAACAACCCAGGCCACGGTTCCTATGTATTCCACAGCCCATCTCAGTCATAATGGTCATTCTTTGCACTAGAAGGTTCTGAGTTTTCTTTTACAGTAGAGCACAATTGCCATTCATATCACCACAGGCATCGTTACACGTGCTCCATACCACTCTAAGACTCTGTGATAACTGACTAAACAGTCATATAAACATTTAATCTGCTGTTTACTTTCCATGGCAAGTGGAATGCAGTTTGGGGGATTTGAGTTGTGTGTCCAGAATCATCGATATTATTCTAAAGCTAATCATTATTATTTTAATTATCTTTAAGATCAGAATTTATTTATTTATAAATTCTTAATAAAACCTTTGTGTTCCTCCTTATGTCATGCTTTTAATTGTTTGATTTTGAGTATTCATGTTTTCTACAATTTAGAGGTATGGGTGCATTGGGTTGCTCCCTACATTTCTTAGTAATCACCATTTCAATTCTTTAAAAACAGATATAAATGCCCGAGAATCGGGTCCATACAATGGGCGTAAGGAAGCAACTCTGCAGAGTGCACTGTCACCTTGGTCAACTTATGAATTTTGTATAATTGCAATAAACGATCTGGGCCCAGGAGAACCTTCCCAACCTTCTCCACAATACAACACCCCTGTTGACAAACCATATGTTGCACCATGCAATGTTGGAGGTGGAGGTGGAAAAACCGGAGACCTAACAATTACTTGGGAAGTGAGTACCACATTTACTGATTAGCAATTTAATTAATTACTCATGATGCAGCTTTCTTAAGTTTTTTAAGTGGCAAGCTATCATGTAAACTGATTCTAGTTCTTGTTTGTTAGACGT
>KZ873824.1:6875-19807 GCA_003456935.1 Machilis hrabei
ATAACATTAACAAAAAAAATCATATTAACAAATAAATATTTTTGTTAAATTATGCGAAGCTAGAAATGCTTACTTTTACAACTGAAGGTGTCGAAATTTTCCGAAACCAGTTCCGTTGATAGACAAGGACTGGCTCTCTTTCTTCCTCCGTTTACTTAGGAAGTAGTCTACCTGAAAAAAAATTAGAGTACACTCTCTAATTTTAAAAGCAGGTTGATGCACGAACCAGTAAGAAAATACCATCATACCAAATAAAATATGTCCAGTAGCGGCATACACTTCAGATTTTCCTTTATCGTTTTCTCAAAACAAACAGGAAATGGGAGGTACAGGTTGATTTTTCATAAAATGAAGGCCTACCTGAAAATATAAAAGTGTTAATTAAAAACAAGTTCCGTACTTCAAAGCTTAAACGTCTTTTTGAAATTTAATACGTACCAAGTAAAGTTGAATGTACAATTAACATGTTTTTGTACTGTTTGGATGAAAGTGTATCCGGAAAATTTCTTGGTCGGTGTACTGTGGAACATCTACAGCAGTCAAACACGAGAATTTTTGGTATGTTAATAAACCTGCTCCAGTATCTATCTTAGCAGGGAAAAAATGTCTTTGAATCTGAACCTTTACTTCTGTACAATCCACCCCATCACCGGTAATACCAATTGTAACTACTGGGAGGGTGGAAGAGGCAAGTTTTTTGAACTAGCTTTCTTAATATTAGCGTAACAATTATTGGCAAAGTGCCCAACTTTATTGCATCCAAAACACGTAAGTTTTCCCTCAAAATACCTTTTTTCCTGGGAGGAGGGCTTTCTTGTGTTTGTTCTGGCTTAACTGCTCGCATATTGGGAGGAGTATTAGATCTGGGCACAAAAGTGTACTCTGGTTGCCTTCTAGATTTACGTTCTCTATTAGCTAATTGAGCTTCAAGGGATGCTATTCGCTTTTTATCTTCCCTGGTCTCTTTTAAACCAATATTAGAACTTTGAGAACGTTCTTTACACAGCGCATGGGCGGAATTTAACAGCAATAAGTGTTTTAATAAAACACTCAATTCTATGTAATTAGGTTTCAATCAACGTATAATAAACACACATTTTTCTTCTTTCGTAATATTCATATTAGTCGCTTTACACAGCTCAAGCATGTCAAAATAAAAATACTTAATGGTTTCTTCAGGCTTTTGTGTTCTGCTATAAGTCTGATCTTAGCTTGTTGAGTACTGGAACAATAAAACACACACTTTATCCCAAAGATTACAGATTATCCATCCATACCCTCCATTTGTAAGCACATGAGATAAGTGACAGTTGAAATACTTTGGTTGATTTCTCATAATATAAAGTGTACAACGTAAACTTCTCATAGTTTAGTAATTTCGCCTGTGGAAACGGGCCAAGCGTTAATTCCTAGTTAATAACTTAGAATTCACATACTCAATATATTAATCACAATACGTAGTAGAAACTTACATCTACATTCGTAGATTCCCGAATGTTGAAAGACAGGTAATATAAAGTGCAACACGTTGGTCTATTCTGAGGTTGCTACGCATTTGCATCAGCCTGTTATCAGTCTGTAAAAAAAATGAAACCATCCTCGATTAACCTTTCATGATATTTAGAGCAGACTTCAGAATTTTAAAAGCAAACTTATGAAAGTTCCAATAAATAAAAATATTTATTCCTAGTATAGATAACCTTATATAGAACATCCATTATTGGAAGTAGGTGAGCATGCTTATATAGACTGTCACAAAAACTTGTTATGAAATAAGACTTCTCTGTTCTCCTGTTGAAGAAAGCAGGTTGACGTTCAGCAATAATCTCATCAACTGGTATTGCTCTACAATCAGCCGTTAAAATATATGCCAAGCCATTAAAATAATTTCCGTGGCTTAACACAAATACAAACAATTTCTTCGTATTTTTCAGAGGCGGCTCATATTTAAGCTGAGTTATAACTCGCTTCAGTTGCTGAAAGTTAAAGAAAAATTGTAATTNTGAGGAAAACAAATTATTCCTTAACTGAGCTAAAAATATTACACTTACATAATGCGTTAAGTTTTCATATGAAATGACATGGAAGTTCTGAGATCTAAAAAACCGTGAGAGCCTTTTGGATTCCTTTTCCGCTCGTAACTTCACCATTCCGTCTCCTAATACGTTATAGGCTGGCTGGCGGATTCATACTTTTTTATAAACCACATCATAGATACACACACAACCAGTCCTNAGNACTTCCTGGANTAATAAAGACCTGATGTTTTGTACTTAGAGGTGTTTGGGGGCAAAGGGACCGTGAAAGAATAGTACAAGCTCTCAGTAAACTTTAGCTTGATTTTGGCTTCCCTCGGTACCTTGACATGACAAGCCTACGGTAAACGCAACTTTAGGTTGATTTTGGATTGCCGCGGTAGCTTGCAAAGACAAGCTTACGGTTAGCTTAACTTACGCTTGATTTTGGCACACCTCATTAGCCTAAAATGGCAAGCTTATATTTGCTTGCTGACTAAAGCACAGTTTAGTTGACTAGTTTGCCTCTTATAGCGCCTCAATACATCACGGTTGCGAAGCAGCTTTTTCGCGGTCAGTATTGTGTTTATTTGACTAATCTGTTTACACGTGTGGTTCACAAAAGTATTATAGTGTTGTTTTTCTCATGCATGAAAAGCACTTGAACTCACCTCTGCGTACCTTTAACTATTTAAGTTTAGGCAGNGATACAAAAACAACACTATAATATTGCAATAAATATTTAATAAGTATTTGACACAGCCTTTTGTCAGTAAATTAATATATTAGTCGTCATACAAGGTGTATTATTTTTCATATCCAGAATGCTATATTGTTAATAGTACAGTTCTAGACAATATGTCTAGTTCTCTGAAGTATGTTGTAATGAGATTTTACTGTATCTAATTGGTTGTTTTGTTTTTAGTTTTCTTATTACGGTAGCGTATTACATTTTCACTGTACCCTTCTCCACTTTGCTTTCATATATGATAATAATATTATGAGTATAAAAGAATCCAAACAGAATATTCGATCCACTATAGATCATATTCCACTAACATCCGCCGCTCTACCAACTTAGCTAATGACTTGCTTCGATTCTCAAGCGCATTTATGGTACAATAGCTTCACACAAAATCTTAAATCATTAATTACTTTTACTAATTAGGGAATCAGCAGTTTAAATTACCTTACTTAGCCTCTGTGACACACAAACTAATTACTAGGACGTGCAAAACATGGGTTGTAAGTATGCTTGAAACAAATATAACAATTAAGGCAGGAGAAACACGATACAGACAATATTATTATATCCAGAACCTTCTCTACGCGAGTTACGCCGTTCTTCGTACCATTCTCTGTATACTCTTTGCACTACAGAAACACTATGAAATCGGAGTTTTTATCAAAATGAATTTCAGTTTAGGTCATGTGACATTACGCGGTCTGATTAGCATGGAGCCAGTTCGCCTGAACTAATGACAACGAAATGCTAATCGTTTCTTCGGTGCTGCCTAATAAACATATTCTGCGAAAATCAAAAGCGCATCTCCACTCCTTCTTGGTGTTGTGATATTTATGAACAGTAGTGTAGATATGTATGTACATGCATTGCTCTGCAGTAATAAAAAATATTTATTCATTCAGTGTCTGGTTCTGAATAAATAGCGTTACCTGAGTTTCCACTTTCTTCTGGAGTTCTAGTTCCAATGATGCTACTTGGATTTGTAACTTCTGATTTAATCTCACAATTCTTCCGTTTTCCTCAGTTTGGTTTCTTAGATTCTTTTGAAGTTCCGGAATTCTATGATTAAACATAACTATAAGGAATCTGTTATACATTTTAACAATGGAAAGAAAAGATTTATTTAACTAACCTAGCAGCTGATGAGCATAGCTCAAACTGTTTCAGTTGAAGTGTTTGGATCCTTGCTGAAATCAAAAGACCATGAAATACTTAAAGTTTTTACTGACCCAATGGTTCCTATCCAAAATATATGTAAAGTAGTAGTTGCAACCAGATTGCAGTTATAAAAGTACCGGTATGTGATATTTATTTCATTTTATTGAAACAACAGACAGTTGTAAATGTACAGCACTTTGATGACGAAATCAGATTACAACCACTTTATATTTACTCCTCATATTAAATATATTTGGGCTAATAACCATAAGGTCAGTAAAACCGTTCGTGTATAGTTAAGAGTGTTCGCTACAGGTACGACAAAAATCACGCTCCTGGAAAACAAATAGCTTAAGCCTTGAAGTGTACTTTATGTTGAACAAGTCTGGGGAATTAATAATCGCTTGACATAAAACAAGGTCTGGTGTGAAATTTTCAAAAAGTAATTAAAATATAATATGTGTAATTTAGTAATTTCTCCAATTTTTGTAATAAAAGGGGAGTTTACCCCCCAAGGTACAGACTTAAGTAAAATTGGGTGACACGGTTAAAAAGCTGAAGGTTCATTCTTTATTTCAGTTTTAGTTTCAATAAATTTGGTTGATATTTAGCAAACGTGTACTTTGAAAATTAACCATTTTCTAGGGACTTTTAGTTGGCCCTTTAATCACGTTNCAGAGTGTATAAATACTTTGCCGTCCAAAGCACGTTGGTAAATCCCCTCTGATACCACTCAACTTTTGTCTGAAATGCTATGACTAATATTTGATTTATTTAAAGCGGTAACATTGTGTGATTCAACCGACAGTTCGGCTTCAGTCAGAGAATGGACAAATAGTGCATGTATTTTCTATAAACCAGGGATTAGTGATAGTGTGAGAAGGTGTTTTAATACGAATGGAATTAAAACCACATTCAAACCATATTATCAGATTAGGAAGCATTTTACAAAACTGAAGGACCCGATTCATACCGACAATAAGACTGATGTTGAGGATGGGTTAAATCGAAAAAATAATAAGAACAAAAAGTATTTTGTTTTCGTTTTTCAATCGAAATCCGTGATAAAAAATGGGTGTTTCCATTTAAAAATATCTACTTACGGTCTAAAAACATCACTTCCGGTCTACATCGGAAGTCGTAATATGAACCTTTCAATGGCCCCCTCGGTGCCCTACAATTTTTGTCTGAAACGTTTTTCGAAATAATCGTGTNCAACCGAGATATTATTTTGTCTCAAATAAATGCCCCACCCTGTATATATAAAAGAATCCAAACAGAACATTCGATCCACTGCAGATCATATTCCATTAACATCCGCCGCTCTACCAACTGAACTTTTTTTTTTAATTTTTTTCTGTAGGTTTTAATCTGAGCACTTCTGAATAAGTCAGATCACCAAAACAAATTTTATCATTTGCATTACTGTCAGTTTCCCAATCACTACTTTGCTCACTTGAATCATAGGTACTGGGTTCATAAGTCCTTTCCAAAGGAGGATATTGATTAATAGAAGAACTAGTACTAGGTATAGACTCAATATCACATGACCTGTGTGGTGATGAGTATTTATTTCAATAAACCCAAGGATTTTAGCTTTTAATCTCAAGATACGTTCTGTGATGATCTGTCTGTTTGATTTTTTACCCAATGTTACTATACCAAGTTTAGTAATGGGTTCTGACACGGGTTTTTCTTACACCTTTACTCTTGTCGNACAATGGTTTGTTTGTTCCTGGAGCACCNTTAATCTTANTTTGTGTGGTACATGTTNAAGCTGATTTATCTTGCCCTTCGTTTTTAATTATGTTCTTCCTGAAAAAAAGACATCAAAGGTGGCGACTGTGTATGATTTCATTGGGTTGGGGGTCATAAGATTTACTGAACATTGCTTCAAACATTAATAAATGTTAAAAACATTAATACTTATTTAAATAAAAATCATCATCCCGGCTGAGCCCCCACTTCTGTAAGGGAAAACTTAGGGGTGCAAATGTCTAATCTTAATGCAACATTAAAATTTAGAGTTTCCCTTACAGGCTAGTTTTTAGTCTAAAGGATGGACTTTTAAGTATAATCATTAATTCGATTTGGAAGCATACTCAAAACACTTACAGTATGTTCCTTTTATTTTGACGTAGAACACAACATTTAAACAACAAATANCATGTTGAAGCTGATTTATCTTGCCCTTCGTTTTTAATTATTTTCTTCCTGAAAAAAAAGACATCAAAGTTGGCGACTGTGTATGATTTCATTGGGTTGGGGTCATAAGATACAACACGTCAAGCCTAATCATTCAAGATTTAATCACATGAATTTTATTTTTGTACACGCATCTCACAAATATGCGACGATATTTTAAACGAAATCTTAGACTAAGTAAACGAAACTCCTTAAGACAGAAATACTGTTTAGTAAACAAGACTCAAAAATACAGCTATCAAATAATAATCGATAGTATACCATGAACTATGCACCAATTTATTTTTAATACCTAACTTTAGGCCTAATCCAGCTGTAAGTGTGAGCGTTTTTAAAAAAAATCAACGAAAAGAAAGGTTTTCACTGAAATAATATATTTAAATACAATATAGCCCACAAATACATTGTCGATAACTGGAAAAATAAAACACACAATCTATCCCAAAGATTACAGATTATACATACCCTCTATTTGTAAACACATGAGACAAGTGGCGGTTGAAATACTTTGGTTGGTTGATTTCTCATAATATAAAGTGTACAACGTAAACTTCTCATAGTTTAGTAAGTTCGCCAGTGGAAACGGGGCAAACGTTAATTCTTAGTTAATAAATTGGAATTCAGTAGTATTAGATAAATAAATACTTACCATTACATCTTCAATTTGCGATGTACACCAAAGCCAGTGGAGTAAATGGCAAAGGATTGAATGTTGCCACCTCTCCTACTGGCCTTAGTCAGCATCTCGTCATTCTGAAAAAAAAAATTAGAGCAGACTCCATAATTTTAAAAGCAGGTTGATGAACGAACCAGTAAAGATTAATAGGAAAACACTGTTACACCGGTAGTATACGTTACCTTATAGAATATGTTCAATAGTGACGTAGTGTTGTATTTTTGTTTGAAGACTTTGCAAATGTAATTGATGAACTCAGATTTTGAAGAATGTGCATCATAATACGACGCTCTTCCTGAAAATATAAAATCGTAGATTCAAAACAAGTTCTTTTTTGTTTCTAATGTTCATTGTTTTTCTAGTCCATATACTCGGTTTACTTCTGTAATAAAAAAACGGTTAGCTTAACTTACGCTTGATTTTGGCACACTTAATTAGCCTAAAATGGCAAGCTTTCAATTGCTTGCTGGCTAAAGCACAGTTTAGTTGACTAGTCTGCCTCTTATANCGCCTCGATACATCATGGTTGCGAAGCAGCTTTTTCATGCAGNAATTCCTCGTCCAGTTTCCATGTGCTATGTCTGATGGTCCTCCACTGGCTATTTGGTATAGGAAAATTTGCTTTTATCTGTTAGCGCCTCGAATTCTNGACTTGCTAGATAAAATGAAAGGTATTTTCTCAGCAGTATACCCCACTTATATCGTATTCCAATACGGGATAATCTTGGTTTATTCGCCAGTCGTCTATCTTCAGAATGCGGATGCTCTGATTATAACTCCTGCATACACTGTAGCATCAGAATCTATTTTTCATTACTTATCCACAATNTTCTCTGGCTGTGGACCTCATCAGACATTCCTGTGGCTTCTGCTTGCATTTCATCAATCCGTCTGGATTTGTACATGTCATCTTCACCTCGTTTGCGTACTTTTCAATTCATTTCTTACTTCGATGCTTAAATATGACTTATAACTATTCTCGTTATCTAATAATAATTTAGATATAAACTATTAGACAAACAAACAAACAAACAAATAGATATATATTAATTAGACGTCGTTTACACCAGACTTAATTCACGTACCTGTGAATATATATTTTTATTTCTTGCCAGAATTCCGCTTAATCCACGCCATTCCTTCCCACTTTTTTTATTACGTTTCTCTTACGCCGTTCGACTCGATTATTTTCCCGCATAATCGTTAATTTTCTCACACAATAAAACACAATTATTAGCTCATCATGTATTATAAACTCACACTTAATAACATGGACAAACTTTTACCTTTTTAACTAAAAAGTAATAACACAGATAAAACGGCGACGAACTGTTACAGCAGACATTGGATGACGTGTTACAGTTCGCCATTGCTGCACTAACACCGATGAAGGAGCAGTTCGATCATTCAAAGACATTCTGATGAGATGACGGTTCTAACTCGGGAGTTGTCTGTGTCGGACGTCCACAACCTTCTCTACTCGAGTTACGCCGTTCTTCGTACCATTATCTGTATACTCTTTGCACTACAGAAACACTATGAAACCGGAGTTTTTATCCAAATGAATGGCAGTTTAGGTCATGTGACATTAAGTGGTCTGATTGGCATGGAGCCAGTTCGCCTGAATCAATAATAACGAAATGCTAATAATTTCTTCGGTGCTGCCTAACAAACATATTCCGTGAAAATCAAAAGCGCATCTCCACTCCTTCATGGTGTTCTGATTTTTATGAACAGTAGTGTAGATATGTATGTACATGCATTACTCTGCAGTAAAAAAAAATATATTCATGCAGTGTCTGGATCTGAATTAATATCGTTATCTGAACTTCTAATATTTTCTGAAGTTCCAGTTGCATCGCTGCTATCTGGGTTTTTTGCTTCTGGTTTATCCTCACCATTCTTCCATTTTCTTCATTTAGGTTTCTGAGACGTTTTTCCAGTTCAGGAATTCTACGATTAAACGATACTATAATATGAAACTTTTAACAATGGAAAGAAAAGATTTGTTTAACTAACCTAGCAGCTGATGAGCAAAGCTCAAATTGCTTTAGCTGCAGAGTCTGTATTCTTGCTGAAATGAAAAAAACCATGAAATACTAAAAACATTATTGACCCAGTAACTTGAGTTTTTACTGACCCAATGGTTACTATCCAAAATATACGTACTATGAGAAGTAGTGGCTGCAACCAGATTTCAGTTATAAAAGTACCGGTATGTGCTATTTATTTCATTTCGTTGAAACAAATAACAGACAGTTGTAAATGTACAGCACTTTGATGACGAAATCTGATTACAACCACTTAATATTTACTCCTCATTTTAAATATATTTGGGCTAATGACCATAGGGTCAGTAAAACCATTAGTGTATTGTTAAGAGTGTTCGCTACAGCTACGACAAAAATCACGCTCCTGGAAAACAAATAGCTTAAGCCTTAATGTGTACAGTTTTTTGTTTGAATAAATTTAGCATATTGTTCATAATGCAAGTGTAAACAGAGGACACAAACCTGGCTCCTGCAGACTTTTTTTGTTCCCGAAACTGAAATCACCCATGAAAGGGCAAAGATTTGACACATTTGAGGACATCAAATATCCTTCACAGATTGATTTGATTAGATGCGGTTTTATGGCGCGTCGACATCGAAGGTCATTAGTGCCTGATTCAGGATTTGATAGCAGTTTATATGATTTGTGGTTTATAACATTGGTTTACAAGAGTTTTTTTTTCACTTTGTGGTTTCACTTTCCAGATCTTCGGTAGAGTGTCTATCTTTTGTTGTAGTTCAGTCTTAATTGACTTCGTTTCTTCAGATACTCTAGAGAAAGAGGATAAAATTCAACATGCATAAAGTGCTAGGAATGTTAAATGTGCACACAACAGAAATTGTACTTACTTAGCCATTAAGGAAGCATATTCGCTAGCAACAGATTTGATACTGTTTCGCACTTATGAACATGGAGGAATGACAACATCCTCATGGATATACACATCAATACTTTGTTTTTCTTTCTCTTTTAGCTTTTTTAAGCATTGTTTAAATGTAATGTCTTTAGTTTCAGTTCCATTTTGAACTATTTGACTATAATTTGAGGTTTAGTTACACCTAATTATGTGTTGACTATTTTCGTATCCCTTGGGAACAGGTTTTTACTTTCTGTCTGGTTGACCTTCGCAGACAAGGCTTCCACTTTCTCGGCCAGCATGTAGGAGTTATTGGTACACCTTATGGGTGACTTATCCTGTTCTGTTGTTGTGAGTGGTTTAACAGCTATTTCTGGTTCAGATGTTTTACCTTCCTGTATTTGTACACTTTTACTGGGATGTTTTATTCCTAGTTTCCTTTTGTACCTCTGGTCCTTTTTCCATTTTTTGTGGGATTTCAAGGGTGGGCACTCTTTTCTAGGGGGTTAATTTTTTAGAGGTATCAGTTTCTGCAACACTCTGTTTTGTCAAGACAGGTTTTAATCTGAGCACTTCTGAATCAGTCAAATTACCAGAAAAAATGTTATAATTTGTATTACTGTCAGTATCCCAATCACTATTTTGTTCACTTGAATCTGAGGTACTGGGTTCGTAAGTCCTTTCCAAAGGAGGATATTGATTAATAGAAGAACTAGTACTAGGTATGGACTAAATATCACATGGCCTGTGTGGGGATTGGTGATGTGTATTTATTTCATTCAACCCTGGGATTTTAGCTTTTAATCTCAAGATACGTTCTGTGATGATCTGTCTGTTTGATTTTTTACCCAATGTTACTATACCAAGTTTAGTAATGGGTTCTGACACGGGTTTTTCTTACACCTTTACTCTTGTCGNACAATGGTTTGTTTGTTCCTGGAGCACCCTTAATCTTACTTTGTGTGGTACATGTTGAAGCTGATTTATCTTGCCCTTCGTTTTTAATTATGTTCTTCCTGAAAAAAAGACATCAAAGGTGGCGACTGTGTATGATTTCATTGGGTTGGGGGTCATAAGATTTACTGAACATTGCTTCAAACATTAATAAATGTTAAAAACATTAATACTTATTTAAATAAAAATCATCATCCCGGCTGAGCCCCCACTTCTGTAAGGGAAAACTTAGGGGTGCAAATGTCTAATCTTAATGCAACATTAAAATTTAGAGTTTCCCTTACAGGCTAGTTTTTAGTCTAAAGGATGGACTTTTAAGTATAATCATTAATTCGATTTGGAAGCATACTCAAAACACTTACAGTATGTTCCTTTTATTTTGACGTAGAACACAACATTTAAACAACAAATATACACAATAACTATAATACATATTTACCTTTCATGTAGCAAAGTGGAAAATAAGACGGTCACAATAAAGTTCCTATCAAATTTAGACAATGTTAATCTCATTCTACGTACATAAGATACATTCTTGATGATCTGGTGCGCCGTTTCTGGTATAGCTTCTTCCAATCATCTTCGTCACTTCTAACCAGCTTGACTCAGTCGAATTTCGTCCTTTGCATCAAATACTGTAGTGTTTAGAAATCTAAAAATTGTCGCCCATACGCATACTTACTTACTTATTCATCTTGAGGATGAGCACGTTATCCTTCACACTCCTAACTTCTCCCGAGTACCTCGTTTCACTTGAATGCTCTATAAGCCACACCATATAACCTGTACTCACTAATGATGACCCTGGTGCATATGGCATCTGGAAAGAAAAAAATATTTCTAGCTCAGTTGGTTTCTGAGTAATCAAACCTATTGATATGTCGGCCCCGGTAGCCTAGACTCAGGGTGTCCAGCGTCCGGGATTCCGGGAAAACCGGGAATTGTACGGGAATTTAGTTGTGCCGGGAATTATCCGGGAATTGTACGGGAATTCCTTGGATATGTGTGAAAATCTGTGAATTCTGTCGTGCTTAGTATGCATTCAGCTGGGCAGATATGACCTCCTTATTGTTAAATTTACGGCGTAGTTCTGACGTATATTAATGACGTAGTTTGTTTATCTTTGCTCTGGTATGTGCGAGTTCAAGGAATTGGCTATTTGACATGGTAAAGTAATGATAGTAATCTGTAAACTAGTGTCGGCGTCTTCGTTCGCATGGATTTATGGTGACGTCACAAATACCTGAGCATTAACCAATTATCATTTAACAGAAAGCGGAATATTTTCACTTTTTTCCCAAGAAAATGTTCCGAAACAGGGGATGCGGCTTACAATCGTGTGCGGCTTACATTCGTGTGTGTATGTTACCAAATCCTTTGTAAGACCATATTTCTGNCAGAAATTAATACATACGTGTAATATGTTCAATTTAATTGACCCCCCTTTAATGATTTTCACTGTAAAATCATGTGCATTTATTTGCTGATTCCTTTTTCTCTCCACTCTTTACTGTCCGATCTACCTCTCCACTCTTTACTGTCCGATCTACCTCTCAAACCTCTGTTTATGAGTTTGATGAATCTTCCCTCTGTGGCTGGGCATATCGCTGTGAGAACCTGTTCAAGGCTACAACGTCGTGGAGTGAAGAGAGAGGCGAGGGGAGGGGAAATGCCAATCATCAACTCCACGCCATTTCCTTGCTTCCCGAGCAAGCAAGAAAGAAAGAAAGAAATGAAAACAACAACACAGCATATGTGCCATTTCAGAATTAAAGTTTAGAATGAGAAATCACACTTGCCAGATTGTGATTTACGAGGATAGCAAATTTGCCTCTTAAATATTCTTTGGNGNNCNCATTTANGCTTTATTATGTCGGCCATTCGTTTTTAGGCCCAGTCGGTACTTTTGAATCTGTACAAGCCATTTGTAGTTACATTTTTCAGTGTATTGATGTCAAAATATGATGATTNGAAGCGTAAACTGATGCTTTACATTTGTTTATATCGACGAAAATACATATCCATAAGTTGTAATGGTACACGCATTTACGCTTAATTATGTCGGCAATTCGTTTTCATGCCCTCTCGGTAGGTGTACTTGTGTACAAGCCGTTTTGGGTTTCATTTTTCAGTATACTGTCGTCAAAATATTATGATTCGAAGCCTACACCGATGCTTTATACAGTAAAATTTCGTTACAAACGTACTTCAGTGGACTAGGCATATTTATACTTCCTAATGAAAGTACTTTTTATTGAATCGAAAAATTGA
>KZ873824.1:22197-32662 GCA_003456935.1 Machilis hrabei
GTTAGTCCCGTGGCATTGCACGCCGGAGGTCCCAGGTTCGATTCCTGGCTAGGGCATGGGTGTCTTGCTTGTGCTGTCCTAAGTGTGTGCACTTTATGAAACAAATATAGTTTTATATTTTATACCAGTCCCTGACCATCCCTCATTTTTATCGTCAGTTTCTTTCTTCGAATATACTTTTTCGGAGTACTGTTTACCTTTTTACACCTGTGTCGACAATTTTAACATCTCACACTGTTTTTTGACCAGATATTCCTAGTGATTTTGAAACAGTACTGACACTTTTATTTATTATGTTAGGGCGCCATTCATGGCCTTGACTCATGAATTATTTATGGTATTTAACTATCCACCATGACTAGATTCACAATACAATGGCCACTTTTTTTAGTCAACATTCTAAACTGTTGCTTACTTAGGTTTGTTTACAGTTTTGTTAAAATTAGTGGACACCATCTCTGCCTGACAATTGCTATTTGTCACACCTCTTGTTGTGGCATAATATTTTTACAAATTCTTTGCTTCCACTCTTTAACTACTTCCTTGATCCAGCTGCTACTTCACCGATACGGGAAAATTCGGTGTCATTTAATCATAAAAATGTTCAATAATTACTTATCTGCCAATTTCTGCTTCTTCATAGTCGCATTTCACATTTTACATTTGACATATTACGTATTTTCTCCATTACACATTATTAACCACATTACGGCATATATTAGGCATTATTAATTATTCATAAACTTCCAATTGCTTAAATTTTTTTTTTGCTAGATTTATGTATAAAACGAGGTCTCCAACCTTATAATCGTGAGGCTTCGCTACTGCACTCTGTCTCTCCTGTTGCAAATTCGCTGATTTATCCAAATTTTCCCGTACAATTTTGAAAGCATAATGGAGCTTTTAAGGTAATATCTCCGCGTATGTGGGCACATCTTAATAATTAAAATATGCTGCGAGATAGAAGATCTTTTATCTTGGAGCGCGTTCTTTCTTCTACCCAATTTCTTTTCAGCTTCTTTTTTGAAGTCTTTGNTTTCTGCTTTTACTAAAAACAGTTCCTCGGACAAATATTCGATGTTAGCCAATTCGGCTTGGACCTGGTTCTGAGTCTGTTCGCCGTCTGCGATTTTCTTGACATTTGTGTCTACCCGTTTCTGACATTCTAGGGTCAATATTTTCATTTCCCCTTTTAGTCTATTTAAGGCCTGTGTAATCTCGTTCTTATTGGTTGTTTTGTGTTGCGTTAATTCGGGCCCTGTTTCATTGTTTAGTCTGATCAGTTCATCTCGTACTAGGTCTACCTCATTCGTGAACCTGTCATGCATGAGTTTGACCTTGTTGTCCACCTGTGTAATTTGTGTGGTTAATTTACGCATGTTTTTATCGTTCTGGTCATGACCACATACCATTTCTTCTTTTAATTGCATGTTCTGTGCGGTTGTTTGTGTGGCGTGTACGATTTGATCCGCTGTTTGTGTCATTAATTCACCTTTTAGCTGGTGTGCCTGGTCAGCTGTTTGTGTTATTAGCTCATCTTTTAGCTGTAGCACCTGATCAGCTGTTTGGGCCATTAATTCATATTTAATGTGACCCATGTCGGCCCTTAAATCCTCTTTAATTTGGCCCATGTCGCCTCTAAGTTGACCTATTCCACTCATTAATTCCACCCACGGTGGTTGATATTCATCGTCGTCATCGGTGTTCGATGTACCGGTCTTGTGACTGGTTTTCCGCTGTCTGCCCGAGCGTCTGACCTGTTTTGCTTCAGGTTTTGCCAATGGTTTTGTATTTCTGTTCCTCCTCCTCTCTACTACACTGATATTCTCTTCTACCCCCATTGGCTCTGCGACCAGTTCTCTCTCAGCACTGATTTCTGGCTGTTCTATTGCACTGGCCCCGAGGTTTGTTTCCTCTGGCCCTATGTCGTGCTCTACGTAACTGGTAGTGACCTCCATATTTTTATTTGGGCGCCTTGACTCCTCTGTGTCCATATTTACATTCATCCTAATTTGTGTTCGATGTGTAGGTGCCTTTCAGTTGAGCTCCCAAGAAAAATTTCTATTTTTCTTGCTCACCGCCCACTTTTCTCTAATTCGGTTGTTAAAGAAAGACTCTAGGTATTTCTTTGTTTGCCGCACACGTCTGCCTAATTCGAGCTCCCACGTTCGGATGCCAAAGAAAGTGTATATGTGTAACGATTACTACTAGTTATAGCTATTCAACCACNGTAGTGTCGTGTGAGATGCCTCCACCTGGGTCATGTGAGGTCTACTTCTCACTACGGCCAGCTTCAGATGTTACCAGCTGGCCCGACGGTTGTCACACATATCTCTTTTTACTATTGCTCGGTGGATGGCTAGCTTTCTGTTTATACGGTTGTTAAAAGTAGAGCACCATAAAAACCTGCCCTGATTTAGGGTACTTGTGGACCCAGAAGTGTTTATAGGACTTAGTACGTGTCTTACTCTAGTTCTTTCACACATACACCTACACTAACACTCACAACAAAGCTGGATGCGGTTCACGCCAACCTCAGCTGCCAATAGCCTTTTGGTTCTACGCTGTACGTAGTGAATAAATGACACGAACGCTATGTTGGCCTGAAAGAACAGTTTTATTTCGTAAAAGGGAGTAAAAAAACTATCCTCCCGTTGCTGAAGGCTTAAGCAGTTGTTAGACAAGATACAGTTCTGTACAGGTCAGTGAAGTCTGTGAATCTACTACCTAGGACCACGCTGGACCAACATTCCGCTTCGCTATGCGGTACAAGGTATGTCACACAGAAAGTGACCGCGCGTCTGTACAGCTAATGAATCTTGTGGCCACACTCGCTAAGTGACTTTGCCTGATTACATTTACTAGTGGCACCGTGCACACTACTCCCCATTAAACTATTCTGGCCGTGTGTGTCACCTCGCGAGTTATTAAGATTACGCATAAAAAAATAACACAACTAAACTACTCAAATCACTAAACATAAATCACACAATCGAGATCTCTGTACTAAATAAAATATGCCGAGAATGTTCTGTTGTCATCAGGGACAATACGATACAAGCAGAAAAAGACACACAGCATCTTAGAAAAGAGTCTGTTGCAAAACCTTTGGCCAACAATATTGTTGATGTACGTTCCACTGTTCCCATTGAAAAACAAGAACCAACAACAACACCACCATCATCATCATCATCAAAAGTATATAGTGCATCTCGTACTGCAAAACGGCCCACACTGGACTGTTTTGCAGATGTGTCCTCCTTATTGGATGAAATTACGGCGTTAAACAAGGACTCTGTAGACTACGTGTCTAGAGTTGGGGACATTCTATCTAGCGAAGTCAAATCACAAGTTATGCACCTCTTTAATGAATTGCAAACAACTACAGCAACAACAACCAACCAATACGATAATCAAGTTCACATAATCGACGAACAATACAATTATACCTGCCATCCGGTCTTCACCACATCCTTTGCTGTTATCAAAACAGTAGGTGACGGCAACTGCATGTTTCGTGCGATATCGACAAGCCTGTTTGGTACTGATAGCCATCACCAACTTATACGTGTTTTAGTTTTATTTGGTATGCTACAACATCGCGACTACGTCACTCTTTACCTACAAACAACGTACGACGAATTTTCCTTTCAAGATTGGCTTGACACAGCTGCTACAGATAAAAGGTGGGGTGGANGATGATGATGATGATGTGAGGTTTTACGGCTACTCGACACACATGGGTCATTCGAGCCGGGTGGGGTGGAGCATGTCTGTTAGTGGCACTAGCACGACTTCTAAACACATATATTTTCATGTATCAACCGGTTAGACACCATGCTGGTAGTGATTTACACGGATTGTTTGCCACTCATTCTGACTTTGGCTATCAGATGTACTTTGGTCCATACCATAATGCCATTCCCACTTATGCAGACATTCAGAACCACATTACACATGTGCACTCTCCGATTTGTCTTTTTTTTAATCAACGTGACCATTTTTGTGCTGTGTTACCGAAAAGGCCAGGTAATCGGTATTATATACCTAAATCTGCAGGTGACAACAATTGTATTGTACATTAAGTGTTACCCAATTGTTTTGATTGTTATATGTTGTTTAATATAAACAAAAAAGTTTATTTTCTGTTATGACTGTAATATATTATAAGGTACCAATGATTGTTGGTTGTTATGGTGTATTAAGTTTTCATTGTACTATAGAATTTAAGGGGAATGAATGCCAATTGTTCTTAGATTAAGTGAGTGTGTAGATTTTAAGTTTTCATGTGTTGGATTTGATATACAACAACAAGTACCCACCCCCCAACAACCCCAAATTGTTGTGTGTATTTGAAATAGCAATAATGTCAATATAGATGATGTTGTATGTGTAAATGAAATGCATTTCATGAAACACACAAGTATAGGTTAAACAGTGTCATGTAGAATTACTTTTTTTTTACGCCCCTTTCTACTTTTGTCATGTGTTTATAAATATAAAACCCAAATATATTAAGTTATAATAAATTTAATAACAGTTCATTATTCCAAATTAGTTTGTCCATGACATCTCACAGTTTGTGTTACAAATCCATTAGCTTCTTATCTTTATGAAAAATAAAAAGCTCATGGATACCCCAACACAAATTTTATAAAACAACAAAGGGGTCCATGATTGGTATATTTATACCTACATCATGCTGACGAGTGACAACAATCACGAAACCCCTATTCTTTATAGTTATATTGAAGCCGAGATATTAAATCATTTTTTTTTCTTATGATAAGTCAAAATAATAATAATTAATACTTTTGCTCAGCAACAATTGTAACTAAAAAAAAAAGGTAAGCTTCATCAATGTTATATG
Source organism: Machilis hrabei (assembly GCA_003456935.1). Lineage (NCBI taxonomy): Eukaryota > Metazoa > Arthropoda > Insecta > Archaeognatha > Machilidae > Machilis > Machilis hrabei. Next base: position 27,068 of record KZ873824.1, read on the forward strand.
ACGTATAAGTGTTGTTGTTGGCGCCATGTACACGGCTTAGATAGGTACTAAACTGCCATTGTACACACTATTAAATACACATATAAACACAAATCTATATTTTGCTCTGAAAATAAATAGTATTTTGTTATTGCTTCATCTGTATCTTGCCTTTGTACAAAAACTTACACAAACTCAATATGTTGTGCTGCAATTAAAAAACATATTACGTATGGGTTTTAAATAAATTCTTTGGCATATCAATTTTAAATAACATCATAGCAAAGATAGTCAAGATTTTAAACATAGTTTTGCGAGGCGAAGCCGAGTGTTATGAGGGTCGCATTATACTCGTACATTTTTAAATGTAAGAGAAGTCGAAATAATGAAATTAAATAAATTATTATTATTTTCTCGAGGCGAAGCCGAGTCATCCTACTGTGTTTCGCGAGGCGTAGCCGAGACTTAAGAGGGTCGCATTTTAGTCTTACATTTTTAAATGTAAGACAAGTCGGAAAAAAAAAATTAAAATCATATTTTTTTATTATTATTATTATTTTAATTTTACTTTCACGAGGCCTGAAAGACGTAGCGAATTTAATTTTTCGTAGCTTGGTAAGTGAACGAAAATTTGCGTTTTAAGCGAAACGAAATTTCGCGCTATGCTTCGTTTGGATATGACAGAATCGATGCTGGTACTGTATGTCCTTATTCACTCCCTCTGTACAGAGCGACACTAGAACTTTGTTCAAATTAGTTGGTTCAGTTTTAAGTTTTAACTAGAAATAATTGTATCAGTGTAGTTGTGTAGGTATGATGAATATGATCGGTATATATCTCCTCTTCTTCTGCAAAAGTGAAGAAGAAATACCAACTTTTGTATCTTTCTCTGTCTTTCACGGTATTTACGTGCTTGTGTTATGTAATTTTGAATTCTTTCTTAAAGCTACAGTAAAGATAACCTAACAGTACAGTATTTTTCTTTTCTCCTGTTAGTCGTTCACTAAGACCCAATTTAAAGTTTCTAGCTCAACTAGAAGCGGGTTATATTAAGTCTATATTATATTTATATTTTACACATACTATATGTTTCAAGCTGTCCGACCGACTCAGACTGAATGTGTCATTTAGTCATACTTATACACGTAATTTATGACTTGTGTTATGTTGTATTTTAAGTAGATAAATTTGTACTACTTTTTTTATCATATATTGTTTCTATTTAAAAAGTTGTACATCACTTTTGTTAAGACAGCATGCTGTGAAATATTTTTGGCGTTTTATTTTTATTTTCCCTATTTTTCCCTATATTTCCAAATTTTTCAGAAAAATATACGGACATTTTTAAAAACAATATTTTTCCGGAAAAATAACAACACTAAAGGTGACTAACAAACGAGTTTGCCTAAATAATAGTGAACCAACTTCAATATGCCAAGTTTTTAAAGTGTACAATGTCTGTATAGATCAGGGATGGCCAACTTCTTTATATCGGTGGGCCAATATATGATGTTTGTTTGTGTCGCGGGCCGCATATTGTATTTTGTTATCCAAAGACAGTATTTTTATTTATTTTGAAACTAAACATTAAAATTTTCCTAATATTGCCTAGGGCCTCAGAAAATGGCCCCGTGGGCCGCATGCGGCCCGCAGGCCGCCAGTTGGCCATCCCTGGTATAGATCATAAAGTTATCTAATATGTCAGAACATTGTTGAAAGCCCACTTGGAATTTCTCAAATTCTTGCCAACAAAGGTATTCATTCATTGGTTTTAATATTTGTATGATTTGCCAGTGAATGAACAGGTGTTCAAAAGAAAAGAGTTTGAGTTTCAGGTTTGTAACACAAGGTAATGGCAATTCAATCAATTCATCAATGGTGAAGGCTGAATGACGTGTTGAGCTATCTCTCAATGTTGCCAGCTTGCATGTTTACCGAATGAACATTGCTTACATAAAGTTCATTATCAACAACTGCAGAATTCATTCAAACTTTAAATCTAACTGTGGTTAGTGAACTTTTGGAGTAAACTGTACTTTATGTAAACATGCATACGGGCAACATTGAGAGCTTGCTCAACACGTCATTCAGCATTCGCCACTGCAATTCACAGAAACAGATTCCAACCAGTAAATGAACCAAAAACATGTCCTTCCATTAAATGAACAGGGGTAGGGGAAGGTGTTGTATATTGGGACAAAAATCACTTTTAATTTTGTTCTGCCTTTCTTAAACTAACAAACCATAACTTCTGCATATGCAAATATAGACCAGTTCATTGGTAAAATTGTATACATTTTAAAACAGTCCCTAAACAGTTGTTCTCTACAAAAATAAAGGTTTTTTGAAACCCAACACACTGTCCCTTGTACCTTGGGACAGGAGGTCTTGTACCGTAGGACATGCAAAAATAATATTCTGGGGACATGCAAAAATAATATATTCTTTCTATATTCAAAGAACTAATTTATTAAAAAAAAGTTTGCACCCAGAAGCACTTTGGAATTTTGTAGTGATTGTTGCAAACTGTAGACACAGAATTTTGCAGACCTTGTGCTTTAGCATTCGGTGATCCCTCCCAGCTGGTGCAGTTCATGGTTGCGCTTTTTGTTGCTTCTAGATGCTTCCATTTCATAACATCATTTGCAGTTGATAGGGACAATTGTAACAGGACAGACACAACAACAACTGACGTGCTGTAAAGAATGCAACCTATGATGTTGATGTGTTTAAAGTTTATCTTCTTGCTTGTGTTGTGCAATCACCTTTCTCCACTCTGCTGCATGATTTGGAATCCACGACAGTCTCCAAGCTAGCTTAAAGTGGATTATGCCGCAGTGCGAAATATGCTTCACGATTACACGCGCATTGCATCTAGATTATTGCGCATTTTGCCGCATTCACTGAAAGCGCAATAATCCCAATTCTGGATTCAGATTAATGCGGCCAAGTCAGCTTGAACAGTAGCTAAGATGGCGGCAGAAATGCTAGCTGATTGACACAATGAAGAAATCACAAATATAGTGGTTATGTGTGGTTATCCATACAGAAATTTTGGGATGATACCACATGGAATGCTAAGGTTTTTCACGCAGAAGTATAACATAATTACTTTTGCGTGTTGGTTGTGGGATCGTTTATCATTTCACTTTAGATTGGTGACGAAAAATTTCCGGTTTGATAACCAAAAATTAAAGGTGGGGGATATATTTCCGATAAGTACACCAAACCGGAAGTAGCACAAAGATGTCAGTAAGACTGCAGTGTTGCAAGGCTTAAAAATGAAATCTTGAAGGAACTGTAAACTATCTTACAAATTAAAGGGATAGATACGGCTAAAAGTCGTAACACTTCTAGGGCGAGATACCAGAACTGTACGAATAAATAAGAACGCTGCGCTTACCTCTTTGGCAGGATTTTTGCATCCAGCAACTGTACACGTTGACTTATCCGTCGCTTCGTCATACTTGTAGTATTTATGGATGAACTCCAATCGTGGCCGTCCGATAACTTTTTTAGACCAACCCGCGGAAAATGATGCCATATTTGTAACGTTTTCTTTCTTCGCTCGTAAAGATGTTCCCATGTCCACCGTCGACATTGAACTGAATTCGATAGTTTCCGAATTCTCTATTTATACTACCAAGTGCAACACTAGAATGTTCTAACGTGGCTAATTCCGGTTTCCGGTTGACGAGAACATTCTAGAACGTTCTAGCAAACAATTGAAAATCATGCCCAACCATACTGGATGCACGTGGGATTCGAACCCGCGGTTTTACTGTTATGAGTCCAGCTCCTTGCCGGTTGACCTATCGTATTTTATGGTCTTTAAGTTACCGACTGAGCGTTATGCTTTGAGGAGTAACGGCTATTAGAAAATGCCTTGCTCTATAATAACAAATTTTACTACTTAGTCTATAGTGCTGTTAAGTAACCGTTTATAAATAACTTTAAAATAAATTAATGTTACCCAAATTAACGATGAAAATAATATTTGAGCATTTTTGTTTGTTTTGGATTATACTAGAATGAGGTCATGTGTACATTTTCGTTACTGATACTGGTACAGGTTAGTAAATGATGGCCTGGAGCACACTTCGTTACTGGTCATAGTCGATTACAAATAACTTAACGAAAGGTGACGAAATGTACGTACATAATGATATTTTAACGAAAGTATACTTAAAACCCTTTTGCTTTTCGTTACCTTAACGACACTGGATTAGTAACTTTCGTTGACCTATTTTAACAAAAGTATCAGATATCTTACTTTCGTTAAATATACCTTAACGAAACATCATTTTACATAAGTTATTTTTACCAACCCTGCTTTTCAGTTAATGACAACAATGTCACCCATAACTGAACAAAGCCAAGTATAATTACAACCATATTGCATCCCGTCAAGAATATTTACACAATATGTGTCAGAGTGCAGACTTACCATCTTGAGATCTCCAGCGTAATATCTTCTTTCTCATAATCGCACGACATACAATAAGAAAATTGGAAAAGTGAGCATATGTATTTCTTAACATACCGGCATAGTGGTGCTATTTTTTAACTTACTGCAGTAGCAGTATGTTGACGTACTATTATGAAAAAATGTCAACTCGGAAGAAAAACTAATAACTAAAAAAATGTAATTGTAGCCATTACTTAACTAAAACACCAGTTTACTTTTCTATGTACTCGTCCCCGGAATTAAGGCACTTGTCATAACTTCTGTATACGCTCGTCATAAACTGGCACCTATCATTTTCCACAACCGATTTGAGCTCACTGTCACACGGAAAATATTTCAAGGTGATGAATCAAATCATAGAAGACCCAGCGATTATCGTTTACTTTTACTCACCTCCAAATCTTCCTGGCGTTGTGGAATTTCATGGATGTTGACGAGCTCATATTAATGGCGAAGAAGTGGCCAATCATACTGGAAGCTACCTTGTATGGCGAGGGGTTAAAAAGTTACCTTGTATGGCGAGGGGTTAAAAAAACTGGTGCCCCATTCTAGGTGGCTGTCAGTTGTGAGGGTGACTACATAGAAAATTGATCTAATGTAATGGTTCAATGTTGTTTTTTCCCAACTGGCCTTTCCTGTTCAAACAGCCAAATACCAGTAAAGTATCATACCAGTATCAGCAGATTTAAGTATTTATACCGATTAAGGACAAACAACTTTCAGTACCATAAGATTTTCATTGTGTACTTTATCCTCAGTCTGATAGGATCACGTTATCAGTTGTTTTCAAAGGTCCAATAAAATGTTCCTGATGAACACAGACAAAGCTTTAATTATTAGCAATTTTGTTTGAAATGGTGCCACAGCGTGTACATAGATAAAACAGAGGAGATGAAACTCATGATTCAAGGAGGAAAACAAGTTTTAAGAAATTATTAAGTGGCCCACAGACCATCAATATTATTGATCGATAATAATGAAAGTTCCCAGACACTCCAATAATGCAGTAATGACTTATTTTGTGGTTGTATAAAGTGAACTCAAGTATGCTAAGTCTGTCGGCCCCGGTAGCCTAGTGGTTAGTCCCGTGGCATTGCACGCCGGAGGTCCCAGGTTCGATTCCTGGCTAGGGCATGGGTGTCTTGCTT
>KZ873827.1:7693-23865 GCA_003456935.1 Machilis hrabei
AAAAATGCACCATTAAATAATAAAAACACTGAGACGATAGTTTTATTTTTTATTTTAAGCACCTGTAATATACTGTTACTCTACAATCTAAATAAACAATAGTAAAGGACCAAAAAATATCGGTATCGGTAAAAATATCGGTGAAACAGGTTTGGTATCAGTATCGGTTTTTCGAGTATCGTTACAACACTAGTTTTAATTAGTGTCAAAATGCATATAATTTTTCTGTGATTATGAAGGGAGTGTTATAGTAATACATTTAGAACAGTGCAGTACATGATATTCCATATTCTTTGACTCTATAGGCTGTACCATCGTCTGTGTGTTTTAACGCTTGTAAAAGAGTCAGTTCTTTCCTGAAATAACATTACAAAAAAGACCAATTAAAATTGAACAAATTAAAACTTCTGATAATTAGCTAATGATGATAACGAACACAGTCATGTCAAGTAGCTACCTATCATTTTGCTGTATTTCCACATAAAATATGTGCATTTATTTTTAGGTGAGTTTACGTGTCGAAGTTGTCATAGAAGTTATTCTTCAAAAGCNGCTTTGAACACACACACTTGTCCAAAACGAAAAGGAGATTTGCCGAGTTATTCCTGCAATGTCTGTGGGAAGCAGTTTCTGAGGCACAGCTATTTGCAAAGACACTTGCCACTGCACTCTCAGAAACACAAGTGTCGTATCTGTGGTAAAATTCTTCGGAGTCCAGAAAGCCTGGAGAATCACCAGCACTACTGTACACAGGTAAGAAAGAAAAGCAGTAATACATTTGTCTAGGCGAGACTCGGCAGGAGAGCAATGTCAATACATTCATAGCACCATAAGATTACCTTATTTGCACAATTCTAAGACAACTTCGAATGTAAGACGATACCTAATTTTGGAGAAGTGGAAAAAAAATACCATGATTCTAAGACTACTTATTAAATGTGTGAAGTTATCTTGTACACAAAGATAACCATTTGGCATTTGTGTCACTCACGTGTTTTGCTGTTTGAGTAAAGAAAATTGCAGTGATTGAAATGAAAAAAATCTGTAATTCATGAAAGTATAATTTACATAGAGAATCAGTTTCAATCTTCGTCACAAAATAAAAATAATGATATAAGAACACTCCAATAAGTGTTCAGTAACTTCCAAACAATTTACTATTCGCTGTCAGTTTCTTCCTTTTCACTGTCTTGCTCCCATAGAGCACTGTCCTCAGTACCATCAAGATTGTTGGAAATGCTGCATATCAGTACTCATCTGGACACCCCTTGCATTCAGTATTCCTTCACCACTGGTTCAATGTCTGTATTGCTTTTAACAGTATTGATACAACATGAAAAATGTCTTTAGCATGAATGATTTAACTAAGTGTCAGGTAAAACTTCTTAAACCTGTGAAGTGTACAAGTTGAAATACTGTAATTTATTTTCAAATCTGTTTTCAGCATTCTATTTACGGTATATGCAGCTTTCAATCTGTATGTTTACTATTAACACAGTGAACTGAACAAAACGTGTTGACTAAACATTTTTCTTGCTTATGTGGAAAGTGCTTCTCAAGCTGGTATAAAACTCTCATGAAATTAATATTAGAAAAAATACATTTTGTCCATGTTATGTTTATGAGATTTATTGAAATATAGAAAACTCAGTGGTAAAAATCACCACTGGCTTTTTAAAGTTGCAATTGTAGTAGACCTGACTCATAATAATTAGAAATGTAAATTTGTGCAAAATTAATTAATAGTGTCGCATCGAGTGCTAAGTCGTGGAAGTCTTTACGTATTCAGAAAAATATGTATGTTGGGAAGTGTAATATGGTGCATTGGTGCTACTTCTCGAAGTAATGTGTTCTATGTTTACTTACTCTGTAAAATTTGCTTCCTAATTTTACAGTGGTGTCAGTGCAGTATGTGTTGTTTTGTATGAGTATTAGTAAGTAAATGAATTGACAGGACAGTTTATGCAGCATAAACTGAACCAAAGTTCGGTCAGATATTTTTCTCCAAAGCTTCTCCTATTGCATCATAGAGTAATGGAAATATGGCAACAGTAAATAAGTGAAGTACAGCAGGAACTATGATAATTTACAATGACAGATCTCGTCTTTATGCTGTCAGTTTTTATTATTATTATTTTAATATAATATATATCCCAGTGAACCTTTTTATAGGAAATGCAGTTTTGTTAGGGAACATTCTTTGATAATACTACAAACAAAAGTTGTATATGTGGCTCTGTTAAAATAAGCTATTCAGTAACTCTTAAAACAATTACGAAAATAATAAATGTATTATTAATAAATATAGTGTTTCTATTTTAACACAGTAACAGTCCAAGAACATTGAATGTGAAGGGTGTTGAGTACTTTCAATCATTTGAATAAATTGCTTATTGAATATTTGTTATTAAGTTGTGACATAGTGAGGGTAATATTGTTGTTGCATGTATTTCAAGCGTGGTTTGTAAAAGTTGAACACTGCTCCTGAAATTAGAACCATATACAGTCTGAACACACCAGGAGCACTATTTCTGCACTGTACCATAATCATGGCTCCCGCTGACCTTCACTCAACGTGCACCCTACCGATAGCATGCAGTTGCACATTTCCATATCTTCACGATGCAATATTTCATAATAAAAAGCATCGAAGAAAAAGTTGCACAGGAAATTTTGTTTTCCACATGTAAATCTCGTGTTGTTTTGTGAATTAATGTACTTTCTAATGTAGCACCTTTAAGTAATTGTTCAATTTCATCCATGAAATTGTCATAATGAAATATCTTCGTTTTTAAGAGTTCTTTTTTAAATGTAAATATAAATGTGCTTTTGTTACAGGCCAAAATGTTTGAGAAGACAGGAGTTGCAAATTGTCATCATTGTGGAACAGCATTCTCTCAACTTCTGCTCTACAAACAACATGTTATTGAACACACTCATCCTTTTGCTTGTCCAGAGTGTTTGGTGCGTTTCAAATCTAAGAAAGCTCTTAGTAAGTAATTTTTCTATAGTAGCTCAACTGCTTCGTTCATTCTTGTTACCATTAAATATTGTTATGAAGTACATTGATAGAAAGTAGTTCTCAGTTTTAGATTTTGTAAAAAGACATTCAGATGCCATAGTAGCTTCAGTGTAAAGTACTTAAGTCATCACAAAAGTCAATTTCCTTTTTGTATTTCTGTGAAACGAATGAGGCAACAGGCACATCACTGTGTGGGGAATTTTGTTATGTAAGTGTGGCAACACTGCCACTAACTCACCACTGAAGGTCCTCACACGCGTGTAGCAGCCACTTTTGATTGTCAGATGCATGCGATTATTTGTTTGTCACAATAAAATTAGAGGCTGTGTATAAGTCTGCAAATGATTTGTCGATGGCATTCTCAGTTTCCCAAAGGCTGTATGGAAGTGCATGATACAGCACAAAGCAGGACTAAGTTTGTCCACTTGTAGCACAAAAAAGCAGGGACTTTTACAAACCTTCAAATGGGAGGTTTTTGCACATCTGCTATATTCTCTGGACTTTGCACCAAGCAGTTTTCATTTGTTTCCTTAACTCGAACATAATTTGGTTGGCAGAAATTTTGACAATGATGTTGATGTTTAGAAAGATGATGATATGGTGTTTTATGTCCCGTCGACACACAATGGGTCATTAGGGACGATGAAACAATGTTTATTGTGATAAATGAAGGTGAACTTAATTCTATGAACAACACACACACATAAGACTGCACAAACATCCATGCCTTATGCGGCATTCGAACCCGTAACCTCTCGTTCCAGGGCACGCTGTGCTAACCACTATCGCAAGTAGGTCAGCGTTCAGAAAGAATTTATGGCTGTGAAATCAGGACGGAGACTGGTACAAAATGGAAATTGAAAAATTGGTGCTACGTTATGATAAATGCTTAAAGGTGTCTGTGTTGAAAACTGCTTTTAACCTTTTGTGCATTACATTAAGAAGTAAATCCACAGATCCATGTGTTTTGAACTCGAATTAATTTCGTGAAAACTCCTCTAGAGCCAGCACGTTATTTTAATTCTAGCAACTTGGACGTTTTGAAATATATACTAAATTACAAATGTATTTAAGGAAGAAGAATTTTGCTTGGAAGTATCCTCTTTACCTATAGAATTCACAAGTTTTCATGTTTTTCTAACATCAATTACTAGTTCTTTGTTGTTTTAATTACAACTTGTACTGCCTTGAAATATGTTTTTAACACTTCTCAATTATCATTTCTGTCACAGGTATTCATGCATGCGATGAGGAGAAATTCCTTCAGTGTGAGGTTTGCCAGAAGAGTTTCAACACAGCCTTCACTTTAAACCGACATGAATTAACCCATGGAGAACCAAAGTTTCATTGTTTTGAATGTGGCAAGAGTTATCACAGAGCTGTAAGAATTTTTTCATTTAATTTCAGACTTTGTTGAATAAGATTTAGTAGATTTATTTGCATGTAAGTAACGCATTTAAAGAGTCTATAAAGTTAACTGCACTGATGGTCCATAACCTACCACCATATAAGAAGACTGTACTTCTACTGGATATGTGCTAAATTGACCAGTTATATTTGAGTTGTAGTCAGTCCGTTTACATATTCATTGCCAAGATTTTTTTTATATGTAATTGTCGCAACTGAAAGGGTAGTCAAACAACACTTTTGTGAAACTGTGCAGCAGCTGATCAATAAAATATTTGTAATATCTTCTGTCTGCATTTAAAATCTATGAATAAAGTTTCCTGCCTAACAATAAAAACTGGAGAGAAATTGCTGTATAATGGTCATTTCCTGGAAGATTAGTGTGGATGCAGGTTCAACTTTCATAAAAAAAATGAATAGTGAATCTTTTTTAAATTCTGACAAAATCTGGAATAGGAGACAATTAGGCAATTAGCTAAGATGGGGGAGAACAGTAAATCAGTTGAAACAAACTCAGTGTAGGTTAAAGTGCAACTAGTACAAGAGTTTTGATGAAGCCAACATTCAGTGAAACATTAGAAAGAACTCCCAAACATGGGGAACTCTATTTGACTGTAGTCAGAAATCCAATTAAACTGCTGCATGTGAAAAGAGCCATGATGATGCACTTGTTACGGTGGAGGGTAAAACATTAATTGGAGTATGACAGTCAGCTGTACCATCACTTAATTATTATGTTACTGAACTTGGACACACAGTTTAAAAAAACAACTACTAAAGCATACAAAAAATGCTGCCCAAGTTTGCCACGAAGTGCAAGATGTGTATTCGTGCATAATATGTTAATTGTCCATGAGATTTTGGGGGGGGGGGGGCGCTTCAAATAAGTTGACAAGCCCTGTTTCTGTTCAGTGTTGGAGGGGATGTAGGTTCTAAATTATATTTGCCACCCTGTTTGGCCCTTTGTCAGCCCTATCTAATACTTTAGGATTTTAAATCATTGCCATTCAAACGTGAAAAATATACAAAGGGTCCAATTTACGTTTTACAATGCATACATTTCTTTCGTCGTCTTCCTTTTTGTTAAAATTGTGTGATTAAGTTAGATTGATAACATTTTAAATTATGGAGGAAGCTATTTTAAAGTTGGTGATTAGATTTTATTCTGAAGAAAATTACATACTGTGTAGTTTCTTTGCTATTTTACACAAAGCCTCAGCTACACAATTCAAAACAACAAGTGGCAGTTGTTGGTCAGTTGGAAGATTAAATCTAAGCTTAAAATTGAGCCATATTATTACAGTTTAGAGACCAGAATACGTTTTCTTTGCAGGAAAGTCTTGCAAAACATCCGTGTGAACTGGGAAAGGTAGAGGATCTGAAGAGGAAGAACATGAGAAAAGAAGCAGAACAGAAAGAATGTGAGAAAACAAGAGATGAACTCATTTGTGATGTGTGTGGTGTACAGTATAAAACAGCGTATAGTTTGAAGGCTCACATGCAGCTTCATGGTAAGCTACTACCTTTGTATATATTATCACTTGTAAATGCATATATATGGTATAACTGTTTCCATGTTCAATGGTGTTCACATAAGCTGGTTTATAATTATTTGCTCTTGGGGTTATGTACTCTGAAAAATAGAGGTGCATTATCCTGTGTACAGGATCTGTTATCTTACATGTTCAAATTGTAATTTCATGTTATAAACAATCGTTAATTGTTGTGTCCTTGTATAAATGTTTTGCCTTAATTATGTGATTTTGTCACTCTTCTTTGTTTAGGCGAGAGGAAGTACGTATGCAATGTGTGTCACAAAAAATTTCACCGAAAAGATGTGCTCCAGGAGCACAAGACTGTTCACCAAGATCCAAAGGTATGTAGTACTATTTATATATTGTATATGTCTAGTATATCATATTTTTGGTCTGTTGTTTAATTTCTATGACCCGCAGAATTATTTTTCATTTTTTTGGTGGACAAAATTTCCTTGAATTTGAGCTTGCTACCACTCCTTAAAGAAATTGTCACACTTTAAGAGCTTCCATCTATGTAGTTGAGTCTTCTATATTGTATTTGAAGAAGTTTTGTTTAAGATCTTAATAACCCCAAGATACATTTTTTTTTCAAGTCGTCCTTAAATACAACTGCAATATTCAATATTTGTGTGAATTGACACACTTTCAGTAGCAATTGACAAATGCAAAAGATTTTTTTTTTTTGTAATTATACAGACAAAGGATAAGAAAAAACTACATCTTGCTTGTAGATCTTTAAAACTAATGGCCTGAATCTAAAATATAAATCGGAAAATCAGCCCCCAAAAATTGTTTTATATTTAAAATAGTACATAATGTGTGTTTTATGTAAATGTTTGTGTAAAAGGAAAGTGTTTACACCAGTGCCACCCTGGAATCTTTCTTTCACCATGTAGGTAGATTCCTTCCTTTGCACTGGTAAACAAAATGTTGGACCATATGGGTAAATAACACCCCCTTAAAGATGAGGGTGGGTGCTAATTACCATGTATATACATTATTATTTTCTAACTGTATGGTTGTGTTGTGTAACAAAGTATAATAGTAGAACCGTAATTCAAGTAATAAGTTGTGTCTGTACCATAGAATCCAGATTCTGATTTGTCAGGCCTGTGTGTGTATATGTTGTGGGCTTTCAATTAAGGAAGTGTTTTTATTGTTCTTGAAAATGTTTCGTCAAAACAAAATGAAAATACGGAGGTATGTGTATGAGCTATGTCTCCAAATTATTGTCTTACTTATTTATTCACTTATCCCAGCATATGACAAAATTGGTGTCGGGTTTTTTCATATCCATTGTGGTTAAATCCCTTGTGTGAAGTGAGCAGGGAAAGGAGTGGTATTATCATGCAACACAAGCACACCATGTTTGAGGAGCTGTTGAAGTGTGTGTGTTGAATTACCGCTTTCGTTTGGTCCACTGTTTCATAGTAATATTCTACAGTGACTGCACCCACTAAAAAAAATGCTGTAGTGCATTTGTATTGTCTTGTTTATTGATGGCCTGCCTTTCCGATGTTTATTTTTAATATCGACACGGCCATTTCTTAATTCGTTGCAATAAAATCGGGCCATTTTTACCTTTTGGAAAACCCTTGTATTACAAAAGTATAAGCTTGTAACCTGAGTGAAACTGTTCCAATCTAAACAAATCACAAAAGTATTCTTCAGTATATTCAGCTGAGGTTTGAGGTGGTGTAGTTTGCTTTAAAAATATTTTCATTCTTTAAAATTCTTTTCTGTGTTTGAATTAGTCATATCTTCAATTCTTGTGCTATGTTATAACTGTGTTTTCTATATACAAGGTAGATTTGTGCTGACATATATATAAAAAAAAGATGTACTGTCTACAAATCCTGACAAACCTTAAAATATTGGTCTTATTATGTAGCAACTAATAGCTAGATTTGAGGTAAAATAGAGAAAGTATGCAATACTTTTGTGTATGGAGTTGAAGAACAAGGGAAGATGGGGGTTTCACTCTACTATGGTGTCCTAGAATTAGTAGTGCTTAAAAGCCCTATCTCGCCCGTGGAAACAAATTTGTCTGTTTTGGATGCCAAATTTGATTAACATGCNATCAGAGGTGCTGCCATCTAATATCTGATTCTGTACATATTTCATCATATTCCTTCATGAAATTATCATATTTCAATGTTCNAATGGCTTTTGTATAAAATAAGGTTAACACTNAATGTAAACGAGTACTTTTATAATTTATATGATTAAATACATCATTGCGAGGCTAAACTTATGTTTTATGAATGAACAGCACCCCTCTATTGAAATATGTACAAAAATAGATAATAGATGGCAGCACCTTCCATTGCGAGTTTCTTCACTTTTTGCATCCGCATAGCGACAAAAATTAATTTGAGCTTTGCATACTCCTTATTCTAGACCATTTAGTTAGAAGAGCAACTCAAAATAATAATTTTTCTGTGAGTCAATATAAAAGTTCATCAGGTTTGCTTGGTATGACAATTGTACTATATGTTTANGTACAGATGTGCTTTGCAAAAAAGGAAAAGATAGAGAAAGGTGTAGAATTATTTCTCTGTCCTTTATTCTTATTTCAGAACAAAAAACGTGTACATTACTTGATAACAAAACTACCATATATGACTTTGTAAAGAGTTTTTAACTTACATATATATATACTTTTCATTAACAGTTTATTACATACACAAGATTATGTTAATGTAACAGGTTTTTATTTTTGTTTTGTTAAAGCAATAAATGTGTGTAATTTTAATGAATAGAAATTATGTCACATCCTAATGGTCAGATGCAAGAAGAGAAAAAAAACAGTATACATTCTGCAAGTAAATATTGTATTTGCACTTAGCAACAATTTCTTGGGCAAGCGGAAATGACCCATACGATGTTGAAGCATCGTGAAGCGCCAATCATGGGTTCAGATCATATAACTATTGGACTCAAGGCTTTCAGTTGTACAGATGTAGTTGTACTAACAACACGTCTTTCGTTAGCGCCCTTGCTTGTTAATGCCGACTCCCAGGTTCAGTAAGTCTGGTATGCTATTTAATCTATTCACAACAGCTATAAGGCCCCATTATTTGGTTCAGCTGTGGAGAAAGAAAAGTTGGTGGCTGCCATGGCAAATGAGAGGATGTGACACTTTTTAAACCTTTGTAAATATGAACTTTAATGATTCAAAACCTAAAATAATCCCTGAAGAACTTTGTACCATCATCTGACATCTAAGAATTGTGAACAGCTTAATAAATGTATTGAAAATAAACTGCATTGTTAACACCACATGTATTAGTTAATAATTCATCCATGTTGTTCAGCGTTAGCAGTAAAATCCTAAAAATATGTGTTGTCGTTTACAGATGTGTAGTTTCATTTCTTCAGACATGTACAAAGGAGGTGCTACTTACAATATTGTCTTAATTTATAAGCTACTTTCTAATGCTACAGTTACTGCTTACTGTATAATTAGTATGTGCTTATCTGAACATGCTTTTGTTTTTCTGCATCCTTGTTTCAGATTCCATGTCCTACGTGTGGGAAAAAGGTGAAAACTAGAAAGTCTTTGGAAGTCCACATGCAAATACACAAGGGAAAAAAACGTTTCAAGTGTCCAGAATGCGACAAGGTAATGCACACTATTTTGTCTTAGGTTTACCATGAAGATTCATTGTGTGTCATCGAGACATGTCAAGACTGAAATGTAGCTCAATTAGAAATACTGATATTAAAGTGTAAGTAAGGTCTTTACTGCCTTTGTAGTCTTGAAAGCTAACTATTCTACTTACAGTGTGTTGCCACTGATGCCTGGTTATAGTTGTTAAACAATTAAATAGTGTAAATTGTAAAGTACCCAAACAGTAGCCAATTAGTTGGTTCTTCCTTGTCAGATCATGACATAACTCTTGAATTTCAACCTTCACTGCATAAGTTGCTAGAATAATATATATCAACTAGATAGCAGGAAGTATAAAATGCAGTATCAGGTAAACTACAAAATTTGCTGTAAAGTTTTAATTGAACTGTGTAAATTTTCTGAGTGGTAAGGAAAACTTTTTTTTCAGAATGCATTGGATGAGCTAATTTTATTAGAATTTACATTAATAATTTATCAAATGGAATGTTGATTGTAACTTTGAGGTTAAATGATTTGTGATAACTCACATTTGAAAAGTATAACTGCAGTACAGGCTTCAGACCCTAAAATTAGGTCACAGTTAGCATTGCATTGCTTCCTTCCTCCAAGGTAAAAAAAAAGGAATAGGGGTGGAATGAACATGTAGATCATGGTTGATAGGAGGATGTTATTACTGGTGTGGTGTTATCTGCATTGTTACTAAATATATCAAGTTATACACATAACTTATACCCTGCTTCATTAACTTCATGCTCTCTGTGAATATGTACAAGCATCAATTAGTGTTGCCTATAATCTGTGACAACCTAAGTAACTACACTTACAGTACTTAAAGCGATTTTGGAATGAGCTATTATGATTTTTTTTTACACTACCAAAAAGTAATTGGGCACCTACCTGAAATGTTTGTTCGGGGTCTGTGCTCTGTCAAAACCTGGTGGTGCCGCCTCTTGCTGCCATAACAGCTGCCACCCTCTGAGGCATGCTCTCTACTAGGTTGTGGAGGACGTCCTCTGGAATGGTCCGCCATACCTCTTACAAAATCTCAGACGGGTAGTTAAGGGACGTTGGCTGCATCTCCCGAGTCCTCGCCTGCTCGTCCCAAACGTGTTCGATGGGATTGAGGTCAGGGCTCGGGGCAGGCCAATCCAAGCGTTGAACAGTGTTGCCTTCATACCACTACAAGGTAGCAGCAGCAACATGGCACGTTTCATTGCATTCCTGGAAGTAACAGGGACCCGTTCCGTAAAAACGCCACAATGTTTGGAGCACCTCATTGTCTAGAATTGTACAGTACGANTGTGAGTTCATGATGCCACGAACAACCACCAGTGGTCCTACACCGTAGTACGTAAAACACCCCCGTACCGTAACGCTGCGACCACCAAATTTCCTTGTGGGCGCTATGCACTCCCGTAGAAGGGGTTCCCCGGGTAGCCACCACACCCATATTCGCCCGTCGGACCAAAACGGTATATCTCAACTCGTCACTCCACAGAACCGAATTCCACTGCTCCAGTGTCCAGTTGCGACGCGACAAACACCACTTGAGCTTCCGAGCTTTATTGGTCTTCGTGCTATGGGGCTTATGTGCAGCTGCTCTGCCTGAATATCTGAGGTGGTGGACCTCTGTTCGCAATGGAAATGGATACCCCTGTTGCTGCCTGAAACTCCTGTCTGATGGTGGCCATGGGCTGTGTCCGGTTTTTTACAATTTCACGTTTCAGGGTTCAGCGATCTCTGTCGGTCAGAATTTGTGGTCGCCCGGCACGTTTGCCATTCCTACAATGTCCCTCCACTTTCCACTTATGCAGGACGAATGCCACAGTTGATTTGGGCCTGTTTAACTTAGCGCCAAATGCCCTGCTGGACAACCCGCTGAGGTGGCATCCCACGATTATACCCTTATTGAAGTCAGACAGTTCTGCACCATTCGCCATGTCCTTCACAACTGGTTCACTTGCTCACTGAAACACGTCAAGACACGGTTCAGGTCACATGACGGCCGCACGAGTCCAATAACCTACCATCACGGGGTGCCCAATTACTTTTTGGTAGATAGTGTATACATATGTATATATTTAATCTCTTATTGATAGAAAATAAATTATGACAACGTAATTGAATTCAGGCTACCAGTCTGAAGGTTTATTTCAGTTATATATAAATACTAAAAATGCACACATCCTTCGTGGAAATGAGGCAAAGTCGGACGTCATAATGCTTATACATTGGTACTGTGTTTTTTTTTACAGTTTAGTAATCTTTATTTTTCAGGAATTTTTTCAGAAAGGTAACTTGTTGAAGCACACAGTAACTCACGAACCTTCAAAGAAGCATTTATCGTGTCCATATTGTGGCAAGAACTTTACTTCCAAAGAGTACCTCAATATTCATCGCTTGGAGCACACTCAGGGACGTATTTATCAGTGTGTCTTGTGTGGAAAAGGGTTTGTAAAGGTCAGTGCAATCATACATTAAATTAAAAAACAAGTCTACTTGCCTGACTCCTTAGTTAACTTTTTCATCATGCAATACTTTGGGGAGAAAACAGTCCTCTCATCCTCGATCAGGCAGGATGGAAATGATGCTTTTATACTTCCTCTGTTGTTCTGTCATTACCAGTATCTGGGTACTCGGCATGCACCAAATTCTAATCCTGCCTGCAAGATTCAGTTCAAAAAGGACCACGTTTGAAGAAGTCATTATTAAAACTTCACTCAAATGTAATAAATGTTGTCAAAACAATGCACAAATTTTATAAGTTTTTAGTAATTACTTTCTTGGATATCATATTTGGACTGAATTTTGTGGCCACAGTTGTTGGTATCAATACACCATCAGGCCTGAAATTTTGTAAGTGAAAATGTTTTCTTAGGAGTAGGGTAAGAAACCTAATTTTTATCTGTATGTACATTGATATTATTTTTGGGTAGTTTTTAAGTTTCTGAGTAACTGTCTGGGAAAAGTGTAGCTTTAAAAACAAGCAAACAAAAGTTGTACTGTCCAAACCAAAGGAAGTCTACAATTAAGAGTCCTTAAACAATATATACAGAAGTTAAAGTCTTGTTTTATTTACTGAAACATCGGAGGAATTACATAAAATGTTTAATAGTGTTAGGAAAAAAGAGATCTTTTAATTATGAAAAACTAAGAGTTTCACAGTAGCAGGTAAACAAATGTCTTACATAAAATTGTAAGTTTATTTATGTTTCAAAATTTATCAATTTTTTTATAAAACTTCAATGAAAGTGTAAATGCAAAATATTAAAAATTACTAGGTGTTATTTGTTCCAATACATGTATGGCATTTCACAGAAATAAACTGTGTTCTGTCTGCAGAGAACTGAAATCATTGTGTTAAAAGAATTTCTTTAGTAAGCTTCTTGTTGTGCTGAATAGAAAAGGTACACATGTTCATCTCCATTTCTCCAGAATAACTACTGAAAGGCAAAATGAAGGAGCCAGTGGTTCAAATCCATCTCTTTCCATACTTGGTGTAACTGTGAATAAATATGTTAAAGCTATGATAACCTTTACTTGGGCATTTCACCAGTGCTAAGTTCAAAAGTTAAAAAAAAAATGTATGACCAGTAATTGTTTAAAAGTAGTCCAGTTTTGCCAAATATAAAAATAAGTTTGAGAATTACTAATTTACTACAAACAGAAGAGTTTTAGGTGTCATTGATCCCCAAAATTAATATATTTTATGTAACGCATTTAAATTACTTCAGCCGATTTGGAGGATGTGAGCGACCTCCTGGTCCGAGTACCTATATTTACCTACCTGCACTAATATTGGACACATCGTTAGTTAGCCCTGTTTTACACTGGTAACGACGCCACAGCTTTGTACCCGTACTTTTCAATTTTCAGGATTTCAGTGCACCCGTCTGGTCTCTAAAAACATTTTCTGATTAATTAAATCAACTAGTTTAATTTGTACCAAGAAAAGTGGAGTTTACCTTTCATTTAAGAGATAAATTTGTAGAAACCTGTGTAGTTTAGTACATCTCAGTGCACATCAGTGGGACAATGCATCATGCCCATAAGTGCAAAGTGTTTCAATTTTCTAAGCTTAGTTATGAATGAGCAAATACTGCAGTGCCAACCTCAAGGATAATGTGTCGTGTCCACAGAGATTTTGTATCAAACAAAACATAACAGCCATAGTCAACCTCTCAAAATATCCTTGTCATCTCATGACAACAGTTTGTTTGGCCCTGAAAACTAGCTAATGCGTAGTTTTTATAAAAAAAAAAAAAAAATAGGAACTATGTTTAATAAGTTGTTTTCAAACCCTCTCTCAATGTTCATACCAATATAGAAGTGTATAAAACCAGCAAAAGAAAAAGTCATAGGGTTGCTCGCTTTACTGATTCCAAAATAGTCTAAACTAATTTAAGGCTGAACACTTGTAACTATTTGGCAACACCTTTTAAGCTTGAATGAAAAGCAGCTCGGACAATTCATGTTGGGGGTTCACTGTTGAATAACGTATCTAGAATGTAAAACCACAGTTAAGTGACAAATTTAATTTAGAAAACCTATCACTGTAATAAGAGTCGTTCGGAATTAATGGCTGGTCAGCCAAAAGAAAAAGATCATAACTCAAAAAATATTTTACTATAGCCAATACACCAGCTTTTTTATCCCATCATATAAGTGAGCTTGGCAAGTTCTCCACAGCTGATTTGAGTTTGTTGTAGTCTGTGAAGTTCTGCAAGTCTGTGCAGTTTTAAGGAGAAGAAACAAATGACAGTTGCCCTGCTATGAAAAGTGCCTCAATTCTGGGGGTGACTGCTGATGAGATAGTTAAGTTTTGGTTATAACAATATATTTTTAAGTTATTGAATGTTTTATTGGCTGACCAGCTCTTAATTTCCGAACGATTCTCGTATATCAGTTTAGTACTGGATAACAAAAGGTATTACATATCTCATATTTTATTAGCAAAGTTATTGTTAACGATTTTTTGTTGTAACAAATAATGTCGTCATTATGAGCTCAAATCGTGTGGAAAAGAGAAACCAAGGGGTCTACATCGATAAATCAGAAAAAAAAACAAAAAAGTGATAAAAAGTAAGCAGACTAATAGCGGGGATGGTGCTGCAATATGTACATTAATGCTGTTCACATGTGGCAAGAACCATTGTACATTTTTGAGGGCATACGAATGTGATAATTATATTTGGGTTACAACTAGCTACCTTTGTGCATAATTTGAGTATAAAAGTCTGGTATCAAATGTATACGTTTCCTTGTGAGTAGGACTGCTGCTGTAGAATCTGTCACAAAGAGCTTTGGAAAATTGAAGATAATATTGTATCTTATACAAAACATATACTTATAATAAAATATGTAGTTATAATTAGCCTTATCTGTGTTGATCTCCAGGAGCATCAGCTAAACTCTCATCATCGCCTGTACCACCGACCACAAATGTATGTCTGTCCCTACTGCAACCTGTCCGTGCGACTTCGAAGCAGCATTCGGAGACACTTGTGGAACCGCCACACTGAGTGGCGACACACTTGGGAACAGCCAGGATTCCTGGATTCCCTCATCTCCACCAATGCCGAGCTAGCTGAAGACAATAATATGGCAGACCCTTCTAATTATGAGAGTGTGTCTGTTGACGAGTCACCTATGTCTGTACCGGCACTGGAGCTGTCGGAGAGTGAAGCCCAAGGTAATCATTGTTGCGTTGTGCAGAAGATTCAACGTAGTGAGCCAGGTGATAAATTGTGCGTTTTCTCATTTACAGGTGCAGAAATTCTGCTAACTGTAGCGGGTTTGGGATCTGAAGAATTGCAAAGGGCTTTACGTGAAGGCAGAGCCTCCTTTGACTCCTCTTTGCCGGGCATCCACATCACTGTTACGGGCATTAACAAAGAGGTGAGTATTCACTGAACAAAACGTTATATACGAGGGTTGGGGATTAAGTCATGGCAACTCAGTAATATTTCGACAATCAAAGGGTTTGTGAAAAATTTGTTATATACAACTGAAAGAGTATCCATAATGGATATTTTGTTTGTAGGAATCATGAAAGAAAACCCAAGCAACCGTGTGACAGACACATTTATTAATGCACATGTTACAAAAACTTGTCTGATTAGGACAATCCTTCGACATAATCTCCCTCATCCACGATAATGCAAGGCCACAAGGCAGCTTGTGTACGGAACCTACTGCGCCGATGGGAATGGGAAGAGTTGGAGCACCCAGCGTATTCACCGGATTTGTCACCGTGTGATTTTGACCTTATCCCCAAGGTGAAGGAACCACTGCGTGGTACAGGATATGCGACCCGCCTGGACATTGAAAATGCTGTGCTACGACAGATCACCCGCTTCAGACATGGTGAAGAGGATGGTGCAGCCGATGGTATTCGACCTCTTCCACATCGATGGCAGCGTGCTGTGGACAATGAGGGAGNTTATTTCGAAGGATTGTCCTAATCAGACAAGTTTTTGTAACGTGCATTAATAAATGTGTCTGTCACAGGGTTGCTTGGGTTTACTTTCATGATTCCTACAAACAAAATATCCATTATGGATACTCTTTC